>CM073750.1:25401140-25551684 GCA_037127355.1 Schoenoplectus tabernaemontani
AAGGTTCGAGAACGCAATATAAATCATATGAACGAATAGAAAACATCATGTAATACATTTTTGTGCATTTTGGTGATTTAATATGATGGAATGAGACCATAAATGACATAAAACTCGAATAAACAAACGAAAAAATACGAGTTTTAGTGCGTTAATAATCATACTTGCGCGTAATTCATGTCCTAATAGCTCGAGAATGCAATGATTATCATATAAACCCATTGAATGCATAATTTCAAATAATTGTGTGTATTTTGGTGATTTTATGAGTTGAAATGTGGTTATAAATGATAGGACACTCGAATAAAGCTGAAATATTATTTTAATACATTTGTGATAATCTTTCAATGTTATTTGTATCATAATAGTTTGGGAATGCAATGATTATAAAATAAACGAATAGGAGACACTATTTAAAATAAATTTGGGCATTTTGGCAATTTAATGTAATGAATTGAGACCGCAAATGATAGAAAACGCGAATAAACTAACATAAGAAATGCGGTTTTAGCGCGTTAACTCATGTTTGTGCGTAATTCTTGTCCTAAGGGCTCGAGCACGCATAGATTATCATATAAACCCATAGAATACATCATTTAAAATAACTTTGTGTATTTTGGGGATTTGTTGAGTTGAAATGAGACTACAAATGGTGGAAAACTCAAATAAACTAAGATATTGTTTTTAGTATATTTGTGTTATTCTTTTAGAATTTATTTATTTCACAGAGGTTCGAGAATGTAAGAATTATGATATAAACGAATAGGAGACATCATTTAAAAGAGCACTGTTTATTTTGGTGATTTAATGTGTTGAAATGTGATATAAATACTAGAAAACATGAATAACCTACGGAAGAAGTATGATATTTAATGCATTTGTATTCATATTTGTGCGTAATTCGTATCCTTACGGCTCAAGCACGCAGTGATTATAATTTAATCCCATAGTATTCATCATTGAAAATTTCTCTGTACATTTTTGTGATTTTATGAGTTGAAATTAGACTACAAAGAGTACAGAACTAGAACAAAGCGAAAGACATTTTTATACATTTGTGTAATAAAAGTTCGAGAATGCAATGATCGTAATAAAAATAAATATGAGACGGTATTTAAAAGAAATTTGTGCATTTTGGTGTTTTAATGTGATGAATTTAGGCCACAAATGATAGAAAACATGAACGAACTACGTAGTAATATAGTTTTTAGTGCGTATGTATTCATGTTTGTGCGTAATTCATGTCTGACGGCTCAAACACGCAAAGATTATCATATAAACCCATAGAATATATCATTTAAAATGACATTGTATATTCGGTGATTTTATAGGTTGAAATGAGCCTACAAATGAAGGAAAACTCGAATAAACTGAAATACTATTTTGTATATGTGTGTGTTTATGTTTCATCGTGATTAGTGTCATAAAGGTCCTAGAATGCAATGATCATAATATAAACGACTAGGAAACATCATTTAAAATAATATTTCACATTTTGGTGATTTAATGTGACGAAATGATCCCACAATTGATAGAAAACTTGAGTAAACTAATAGAAGAAGCACGGTTTTTAGTACATTTGTATTCATATTTGTGCATAATTCGCGTCCTAACACTCGAGTCGGGAATGATTACAATATAAACCAATGGAAAACATCATTCAAAATATCTTTGTATATTTTCATGATTTTATCGGTTGAAATGTATCCGAAATAATAGAAAACTCAAATAAACTGAAATATTATTTTTACACTTTTGTTGTAATCATTCAACGTCATTTGTGTCATAAAAGTTCGAGAATGCATGATTATGATATAAACGAATAGGAGACTTCATTTAAAATAACTTTTGTGCATTTTGGTGATTTAATGTGATATAATAAAGCCGCAAATGATTGAAAACTTGAATAAACTAATATAATAAGTACAGTTTTTAGTGCGTTTGTTTTCATGATCCATGTCCAACGGCTCGAGCACGCAAATTTTATGATATAAACCGATAGAATACATCATTTAAAATAACTTAGTATATTTTGATGATTTTATGAGTTGAAATGTGACTATAAATATAGAAAACTTGAATAATCTGAAATATTGTTTTTATACATTTGTGTTAATCTTTCAACGTCATTCGAGTCATAAAGGTTCGAGAACGCAATATAAATCATATGAACGAATAGAAAACATCATGTAATACATTTTTGTGCATTTTGGTGATTTAATATGATGGAATGAGACCATAAATGACATAAAACTCGAATAAACAAACGAAGAAATACGAGTTTTTAGTGCGTTAATAATCATACTTGCGCGTAATTCATGTCCTAATAGCTCGAGAATGCAATGATTATCATATAAACCCATTGAATGCATAATTTCAAATAATTGTGTGTATTTTGGTGATTTTATGAGTTGAAATGTGGTTATAAATGATAGGACACTCGAATAAACTGAAATATTATTTTTATACATTTGTGATAATCTTTCAATGTTATTTGTATCATAATAGTTTGGGAATGCAATGATTATAAAATAAACGAATAGGAGACACTATTTAAAATAAATTTGGGCATTTTGGCAATTTAATGTAATGAATTGAGACCGCAAATGATAGAAAACGCGAATAAACTAACATAAGAAATGCGGTTTTAGCGCGTTAACTCATGTTTGTGCGTAATTCTTGTCCTAAGGGCTCGAGCACGCATAGATTATCATATAAACCCATAGAATACATCATTTAAAATAACTTTGTGTATTTTGGGGATTTGTTGAGTTGAAATGAGACTACAAATGGTGGAAAACTCAAATAAACTAAGATATTATTTTTAGTATATTTGTGTTATTCTTTTAGAATTTATTTATTTCACAGAGGTTCGAGAATGTAAGAATTATGATATAAACGAATAGGAGACATCATTTAAAAGAGCACTGTTTATTTTGGTGATTTAATGTGTTGAAATGTGATATAAATACTAGAAAACATGAATAACCTACGGAAGAAGTATGATATTTAATGGATTTGTATTCATATTTGTGCGTAATTCGTATCCTTACGGCTCAAGCACGCAAAGTGATTATAATTTAATCCCATAGTATTCATCATTGAAAATTTCTCTGTACATTTTTGTGATTTTATGAGTTGAAATTAGACTACAAAGAGTACGAACTAGAACAAGCGAAAGACATTTTTATACATTTGTGTAATAAAAGTTCGAGAATGCAATGATCGTAATAAAAATAAATATGAGACGGTATTTAAAAGAAATTTGTGCATTTTGGTGTTTTAATGTGATGAATTTAGGCCACAAATGATAGAAAACATGAACGAACTACGTAGTAATATAGTTTTTAGTGCGTATGTATTCATGTTTGTGCGTAATTCATGTCCTGACGGCTCAAACACGCAAAGATTATCATATAAACCCATAGAATATATCATTTAAAATGACATTGTATATTCTGGTGATTTTATAGGTTGAAATGAGCCTACAAATGAAGGAAAACTCGAATAAACTGAAATACTATTTTGTATATGTGTGTGTTTATGTTTCATCGTGATTAGTGTCATAAAGGTCCTAGAATGCAATGATCATAATATAAACGACTAGGAAACATCATTTAAAATAATATTTCACATTTTGGTGATTTAATGTGACGAAATGATCCCACAATTGATAGAAAACTTGAGTAAACTAATAGAAGAAGCACGGTTTTTAGTACATTTGTATTCATATTTGTGCATAATTCGCGTCCTAACACTTTCGAGTCGGGAATGATTACAATATAAACCAATGGAAAACATCATTCAAAATATCTTTGTATATTTTCATGATTTTATCGGTTGAAATGTATCCGAAATAATAGAAAACTCAAATAAACTGAAATATTATTTTTACACTTTTGTTGTAATCATTCAACGTCATTTGTGTCATAAAAGTTCGAGAATGCATGATTATGATATAAACGAATAGGAGACTTCATTTAAAATAACTTTTGTGCATTTTGGTGATTTAATGTGATATAATAAAGCCGCAAATGATTGAAAACTTGAATAAACTAATATAATAAGTACGAGTTTTTAGTGCGTTTGTTTTCATGATCCATGTCCAACGGCTCGAGCACGCAAATTTTATGATATAAACCGATAGAATACATCATTTAAAATAACTTAGTATATTTTGATGATTTTATGAGTTGAAATGTGACTATAAATATAGAAAACTTGAATAATCGAAATATTGTTTTTATACATTTGTGTTAATCTTTCAACGTCATTCGAGTCATAAAGGTTCGAGAACGCAATATAAATCATATGAACGAATAGAAAACATCATGTAATACATTTTTGTGCATTTTGGTGATTTAATATGATGGAATGAGACCATAAATGACATAAAACTCGAATAAACAAACGAAGAAATACGAGTTTTTAGTGCGTTAATAATCATACTTGCGCGTAATTCATGTCCTAATAGCTCGAGAATGCAATGATTATCATATAAACCCATTGAATGCATAATTTCAAATAATTGTGTGTATTTTGGTGATTTTATGAGTTGAAATGTGGTTATAAATGATAGGACACTCGAATAAACTGAAATATTATTTTAATACATTTGTGATAATCTTTCAATGTTATTTGTATCATAATAGTTTGGGAATGCAATGATTATAAAATAAACGAATAGGAGACACTATTTAAAATAAATTTGGGCATTTTGGCAATTTAATGTAATGAATTGAGACCGCAAATGATAGAAAACGCGAATAAACTAACATAAGAAATGCAGTTTTTAGCGCGTTAACTCATGTTTGTGCGTAATTCTTGTCCTAAGGGCTCGAGCACGCATAGATTATCATATAAACCCATAGAATACATCATTTAAAATAACTTTGTGTATTTTGGGGATTTGTTGAGTTGAAATGAGACTACAAATGGTGGAAAACTCAAATAAACTAAGATATTGTTTTTAGTATATTTGTGTTATTCTTTTAGAATTTATTTATTTCACGAGAGGTTCGAGAATGTAAGAATTATGATATAAACGAATAGGAGACATCATTTAAAAGAGCACTGTTTATTTTGGTGATTTAATGTGTTGAAATGTGATATAAATACTAGAAAACATGAATAACCTACGGAAGAAGTATGATATTTAATGCATTTGTATTCATATTTGTGCGTAATTCGTATCCTTACGGCTCAAGCACGCGATGATTATAATTTAATCCCATAGTATTCATCATTGAAAATTTCTCTGTACATTTTTGTGATTTTATGAGTTGAAATTAGACTACAAAGAGTACGAACTAGAACAAGCGAAAGACATTTTTATACATTTGTGTAATAAAAGTTCGAGAATGCAATGATCGTAATAAAAATAAATATGAGACGTTATTTAAAAGAAATTTGTGCATTTTGGTGTTTTAATGTGATGAATTTAGGCCACAAATGATAGAAAACATGAACGAACTACGTAGTAATATAGTTTTTAGTGCGTATGTATTCATGTTTGTGCGTAATTCATGTCTGACGGCTCAAACACGCAAAGATTATCATATAAACCCATAGAATATATCATTTAAAATGACATTGTATATTCTGTGATTTTATAGGTTGAAATGAGCCTACAAATGAAGGAAAACTCGAATAAACTGAAATACTATTTTGTATATGTGTGTGTTTATGTTTCATCGTGATTAGTGTCATAAAGGTCCTAGAATGCAATGATCATAATATAAACGACTAGGAAACATCATTTAAAATAATATTTCACATTTTGGTGATTTAATGTGACGAAATGATCCCACAATTGATAGAAAACTTGAGTAAACTAATAGAAGAAGCACGGTTTTTAGTACATTTGTATTCATATTTGTGCATAATTCGCGTCCTAACAGCTCGAGTCGGGAATGATTACAATATAAACCAATGGAAAACATCATTCAAAATATCTTTGTATATTTTCATGATTTTATCGGTTGAAATGTATCAGAAATAATAGAAAACTCAAATAAAGCTGAAATATTATTTTTACACTTTTGTTGTAATCATTCAACGTCATTTGTGTCATAAAAGTTCGAGAATGCATGATTATGATATAAACGAATAGGAGACTTCATTTAAAATAACTTTTGTGCATTTTGGTGATTTAATGTGATATAATAAAGCGCAAATGATTGAAAACTTGAATAAACTAATATAATAAGTACAGTTTTTAGTGCGTTTGTTTTCATGATCCATGTCCAACGGCTCGAGCACGCAAATTTTATGATATAAACCGATAGAATACATCATTTAAAATAACTTAGTATATTTTGATGATTTTATGAGTTGAAATGTGACTATAAATATAGAAAACTTGAATAATCTGAAATATTGTTTTTATACATTTGTGTTAATCTTTCAACGTCATTCGAGTCATAAAGGTTCGAGAACGCAATATAAATCATATGAACGAATAGAAAACATCATGTAATACATTTTTGTGCATTTTGGTGATTTAATATGATGGAATGAGACCATAAATGACATAAAACTCGAATAAACAAACGAGAAGAAATACAGTTTTTAGTGCGTTAATAATCATACTTGCGCGTAATTCATGTCCTAATAGCTCGAGAATGCAATGATTATCATATAAACCCATTGAATGCATAATTTCAAATAATTGTGTGTATTTTGGTGATTTTATGAGTTGAAATGTGGTTATAAATGATAGGACACTCGAATAAACTGAAATATTATTTTAATACATTTGTGATAATCTTTCAATGTTATTTGTATCATAATAGTTTGGGAATGCAATGATTATAAAATAAACGAATAGGAGACACTATTTAAAATAAATTTGGGCATTTTGGCAATTTAATGTAATGAATTGAGACCGCAAATGATAGAAAACGCGAATAAACTAACATAAGAAATGCGGTTTTAGCGCGTTAACTCATGTTTGTGCGTAATTCTTGTCCTAAGGGCTCGAGCACGCATAGATTATCATATAAACCCATAGAATACATCATTTAAAATAACTTTGTGTATTTTGGGGATTTGTTGAGTTGAAATGAGACTACAAATGGTGGAAAACTCAAATAAACTAAGATATTGTTTTTAGTATATTTGTGTTATTCTTTTAGAATTTATTTATTTCACGAGGGTTCGAGAATGTAAGAATTATGATATAAACGAATAGGAGACATCATTTAAAAGAGCACTGTTTATTTTGGTGATTTAATGTGTTGAAATGTGATATAAATACTAGAAAACATGAATAACCTACGGAAGAAGTATGATATTTAATGCATTTGTATTCATATTTGTGCGTAATTCGTATCCTTACGGCTCAAGCACGCAGTGATTATAATTTAATCCCATAGTATTCATCATTGAAAATTTCTCTGTACATTTTTGTGATTTTATGAGTTGAAATTAGACTACAAAGAGTACAGAACTAGAACAAACTGAAAGACATTTTTATACATTTGTGTAATAAAAGTTCGAGAATGCAATGATCGTAATAAAAATAAATATGAGACGTTATTTAAAAGAAATTTGTGCATTTTGGTGTTTTAATGTGATGAATTTAGGCCACAAATGATAGAAAACATGAACGAACTACGTAGTAATATAGTTTTTAGTGCGTATGTATTCATGTTTGTGCGTAATTCATGTCTGACGGCTCAAACACGCAAAGATTATCATATAAACCCATAGAATATATCATTTAAAATGACATTGTATATTCTGGTGATTTTATAGGTTGAAATGAGCCTACAAATGAAGGAAAACTCGAATAAACTGAAATACTATTTTGTATATGTGTGTGTTTATGTTTCATCGTGATTAGTGTCATAAAGGTCCTAGAATGCAATGATCATAATATAAACGACTAGGAAACATCATTTAAAATAATATTTCACATTTTGGTGATTTAATGTGACGAAATGATCCCACAATTGATAGAAAACTTGAGTAAACTAATAGAAGAAGCACGGTTTTTAGTACATTTGTATTCATATTTGTGCATAATTCGCGTCCTAACAGCTCGAGTCGGGAATGATTACAATATAAACCAATGGAAAACATCATTCAAAATATCTTTGTATATTTTCATGATTTTATCAGTTGAAATGTATCCGAAATAATAGAAAACTCAAATAAAGCTGAAATATTATTTTTACACTTTTGTTGTAATCATTCAACGTCATTTGTGTCATAAAAGTTCGAGAATGCATGATTATGATATAAACGAATAGGAGACTTCATTTAAAATAACTTTTGTGCATTTTGGTGATTTAATGTGATATAATAAAGCGCAAATGATTGAAAACTTGAATAAACTAATATAATAAGTACAGTTTTTAGTGCGTTTGTTTTCATGATCCATGTCCAACGGCTCGAGCACGCAAATTTTATGATATAAACCGATAGAATACATCATTTAAAATAACTTAGTATATTTTGATGATTTTATGAGTTGAAATGTGACTATAAATATAGAAAACTTGAATAATCTGAAATATTGTTTTTATACATTTGTGTTAATCTTTCAACGTCATTCGAGTCATAAAGGTTCGAGAACGCAATATAAATCATATGAACGAATAGAAAACATCATGTAATACATTTTTGTGCATTTTGGTGATTTAATATGATGGAATGAGACCATAAATGACATAAAACTCGAATAAACAAACGAAGAAATACGAGTTTTTAGTGCGTTAATAATCATACTTGCGCGTAATTCATGTCCTAATAGCTCGAGAATGCAATGATTATCATATAAACCCATTGAATGCATAATTTCAAATAATTGTGTGTATTTTGGTGATTTTATGAGTTGAAATGTGGTTATAAATGATAGGACACTCGAATAAACTGAAATATTATTTTTATACATTTGTGATAATCTTTCAATGTTATTTGTATCATAATAGTTTGGGAATGCAATGATTATAAAATAAACGAATAGGAGACACTATTTAAAATAAATTTGGGCATTTTGGCAATTTAATGTAATGAATTGAGACCGCAAATGATAGAAAACGCGAATAAACTAACATAAGAAATGCAGTTTTTAGCGCGTTAACTCATGTTTGTGCGTAATTCTTGTCCTAAGGGCTCGAGCACGCATAGATTATCATATAAACCCATAGAATACATCATTTAAAATAACTTTGTGTATTTTGGGGATTTGTTGAGTTGAAATGAGACTACAAATGGTGGAAAACTCAAATAAACTAAGATATTGTTTTTAGTATATTTGTGTTATTCTTTTAGAATTTATTTATTTCACGAGAGGTTCGAGAATGTAATAATTATGATATAAACGAATAGGAGACATCATTTAAAAGAGCAACTGTTTATTTTGGTGATTTAATGTGTTGAAATGTGATATAAATACTAGAAAACATGAATAACCTACGGAAGAAGTATGATATTTAATGCATTTGTATTCATATTTGTGCGTAATTCGTATCCTTACGGCTCAAGCACGCGGTGATTATAATTTAATCCCATAGAATACATCATTGAAAATTTCTCTGTACATTTTTGTGATTTTATGAGTTGAAATTAGACTACAAAGAGTACGAACTAGAACAAAGCGAAAGACATTTTTATACATTTGTGTAATAAAAGTTCGAGAATGCAATGATCGTAATAAAAATAAATATGAGACGTTATTTAAAAGAAATTTGTGCATTTTGGTGTTTTAATGTGATGAATTTAGGCCACAAATGATAGAAAACATGAACGAACTACGTAGTAATATAGTTTTTAGTGCGTATGTATTCATGTTTGTGCGTAATTCATGTCTGACGGCTCAAACACGCAAAGATTATCATATAAACCCATAGAATATATCATTTAAAATGACATTGTATATTCTGGTGATTTTATAGGTTGAAATGAGCCTACAAATGAAGGAAAACTCGAATAAACTGAAATACTATTTTGTATATGTGTGTGTTTATGTTTCATCGTGATTAGTGTCATAAAGGTCCTAGAATGCAATGATCATAATATAAACGACTAGGAAACATCATTTAAAATAATATTTCACATTTTGGTGATTTAATGTGACGAAATGATCCCACAATTGATAGAAAACTTGAGTAAACTAATAGAAGAAGCACGGTTTTTAGTACATTTGTATTCATATTTGTGCATAATTCGCGTCCTAACACTCGAGTCGGGAATGATTACAATATAAACCAATGGAAAACATCATTCAAAATATCTTTGTATATTTTCATGATTTTATCGGTTGAAATGTATCCGAAATAATAGAAAACTCAAATAAACTGAAATATTATTTTTACACTTTTGTTGTAATCATTCAACGTCATTTGTGTCATAAAAGTTCGAGAATGCATGATTATGATATAAACGAATAGGAGACTTCATTTAAAATAACTTTTGTGCATTTTGGTGATTTAATGTGATATAATAAAGCGCAAATGATTGAAAACTTGAATAAACTAATATAATAAGTACAGTTTTTAGTGCGTTTGTTTTCATGATCCATGTCCAACGGCTCGAGCACGCAAATTTTATGATATAAACCGATAGAATACATCATTTAAAATAACTTAGTATATTTTGATGATTTTATGAGTTGAAATGTGACTATAAATATAGAAAACTTGAATAATCTGAAATATTGTTTTTATACATTTGTGTTAATCTTTCAACGTCATTCGAGTCATAAAGGTTCGAGAACGCAATATAAATCATATGAACGAATAGAAAACATCATGTAATACATTTTTGTGCATTTTGGTGATTTAATATGATGGAATGAGACCATAAATGACATAAAACTCGAATAAACAAACAGAAGAAATACGAGTTTTTAGTGCGTTAATAATCATACTTGCGCGTAATTCATGTCCTAATAGCTCGAGAATGCAATGATTATCATATAAACCCATTGAATGCATAATTTCAAATAATTGTGTGTATTTTGGTGATTTTATGAGTTGAAATGTGGTTATAAATGATAGGACACTCGAATAAACTGAAATATTATTTTTATACATTTGTGATAATCTTTCAATGTTATTTGTATCATAATAGTTTGGGAATGCAATGATTATAAAATAAACGAATAGGAGACACTATTTAAAATAAATTTGGGCATTTTGGCAATTTAATGTAATGAATTGAGACCGCAAATGATAGAAAACGCGAATAAACTAACATAAGAAATGCGTTTTTAGCGCGTTAACTCATGTTTGTGCGTAATTCTTGTCCTAAGGGCTCGAGCACGCATAGATTATCATATAAACCCATAGAATACATCATTTAAAATAACTTTGTGTATTTTGGGGATTTGTTGAGTTGAAATGAGACTACAAATGGTGGAAAACTCAAATAAACTAAGATATTGTTTTTAGTATATTTGTGTTATTCTTTTAGAATTTATTTATTTCACGAGAGGTTCGAGAATGTAATAATTATGATATAAACGAATAGGAGACATCATTTAAAAGAGCACTTGTTTATTTTGGTGATTTAATGTGTTGAAATGTGATATAAATACTAGAAAACATGAATAACCTACGGAAGAAGTATGATATTTAATGCATTTGTATTCATATTTGTGCGTAATTCGTATCCTTACGGCTCAAGCACGCAGTGATTATAATTTAATCCCATAGTATTCATCATTGAAAATTTCTCTGTACATTTTTGTGATTTTATGAGTTGAAATTAGACTACAAAGAGTACAGAACTAGAACAAACTGAAAGACATTTTTATACATTTGTGTAATAAAAGTTCGAGAATGCAATGATCGTAATAAAAATAAATATGAGACGTTATTTAAAAGAAATTTGTGCATTTTGGTGTTTTAATGTGATGAATTTAGGCCACAAATGATAGAAAACATGAACGAACTACGTAGTAATATAGTTTTTAGTGCGTATGTATTCATGTTTGTGCGTAATTCATGTCTGACGGCTCAAACACGCAAAGATTATCATATAAACCCATAGAATATATCATTTAAAATGACATTGTATATTCTGGTGATTTTATAGGTTGAAATGAGCCTACAAATGAAGGAAAACTCGAATAAACTGAAATACTATTTTGTATATGTGTGTGTTTATGTTTCATCGTGATTAGTGTCATAAAGGTCCTAGAATGCAATGATCATAATATAAACGACTAGGAAACATCATTTAAAATAATATTTCACATTTTGGTGATTTAATGTGACGAAATGATCCCACAATTGATAGAAAACTTGAGTAAACTAATAGAAGAAGCACGGTTTTTAGTACATTTGTATTCATATTTGTGCATAATTCGCGTCCTAACGGCTCGAGTCGGGAATGATTACAATATAAACCAATGGAAAACATCATTCAAAATATCTTTGTATATTTTCATGATTTTATCAGTTGAAATGTATCCGAAATAATAGAAAACTCAAATAAACTGAAATATTATTTTTACACTTTTGTTGTAATCATTCAACGTCATTTGTGTCATAAAAGTTCGAGAATGCATGATTATGATATAAACGAATAGGAGACTTCATTTAAAATAACTTTTGTGCATTTTGGTGATTTAATGTGATATAATAAAGCCGCAAATGATTGAAAACTTGAATAAACTAATATAATAAGTACAGTTTTTAGTGCGTTTGTTTTCATGATCCATGTCCAACGGCTCGAGCACGCAAATTTTATGATATAAACCGATAGAATACATCATTTAAAATAACTTAGTATATTTTGATGATTTTATGAGTTGAAATGTGACTATAAATATAGAAAACTTGAATAATCTGAAATATTGTTTTTATACATTTGTGTTAATCTTTCAACGTCATTCGAGTCATAAAGGTTCGAGAACGCAATATAAATCATATGAACGAATAGAAAACATCATGTAATACATTTTTGTGCATTTTGGTGATTTAATATGATGGAATGAGACCATAAATGACATAAAACTCGAATAAACAAACAGAAGAAATACAGTTTTTAGTGCGTTAATAATCATACTTGCGCGTAATTCATGTCCTAATAGCTCGAGAATGCAATGATTATCATATAAACCCATTGAATGCATAATTTCAAATAATTGTGTGTATTTTGGTGATTTTATGAGTTGAAATGTGGTTATAAATGATAGGACACTCGAATAAACTGAAATATTATTTTTATACATTTGTGATAATCTTTCAATGTTATTTGTATCATAATAGTTTGGGAATGCAATGATTATAAAATAAACGAATAGGAGACACTATTTAAAATAAATTTGGGCATTTTGGCAATTTAATGTAATGAATTGAGACCGCAAATGATAGAAAACGCGAATAAACTAACATAAGAAATGCAGTTTTTAGCGCGTTAACTCATGTTTGTGCGTAATTCTTGTCCTAAGGGCTCGAGCACGCATAGATTATCATATAAACCCATAGAATACATCATTTAAAATAACTTTGTGTATTTTGGGGATTTGTTGAGTTGAAATGAGACTACAAATGGTGGAAAACTCAAATAAACTAAGATATTGTTTTTAGTATATTTGTGTTATTCTTTTAGAATTTATTTATTTCACGAGAGGTTCGAGAATGTAATAATTATGATATAAACGAATAGGAGACATCATTTAAAAGAGCACTGTTTATTTTGGTGATTTAATGTGTTGAAATGTGATATAAATACTAGAAAACATGAATAACCTACGGAAGAAGTATGATATTTAATGCATTTGTATTCATATTTGTGCGTAATTCGTATCCTTACGGCTCAAGCACGCAGTGATTATAATTTAATCCCATAGTATTCATCATTGAAAATTTCTCTGTACATTTTTGTGATTTTATGAGTTGAAATTAGACTACAAAGAGTACAGAACTAGAACAAAGCGAAAGACATTTTTATACATTTGTGTAATAAAAGTTCGAGAATGCAATGATCGTAATAAAAATAAATATGAGACGTTATTTAAAAGAAATTTGTGCATTTTGGTGTTTTAATGTGATGAATTTAGGCCACAAATGATAGAAAACATGAACGAACTACGTAGTAATATAGTTTTTAGTGCGTATGTATTCATGTTTGTGCGTAATTCATGTCTGACGGCTCAAACACGCAAAGATTATCATATAAACCCATAGAATATATCATTTAAAATGACATTGTATATTCTGGTGATTTTATAGGTTGAAATGAGCCTACAAATGAAGGAAAACTCGAATAAACTGAAATACTATTTTGTATATGTGTGTGTTTATGTTTCATCGTGATTAGTGTCATAAAGGTCCTAGAATGCAATGATCATAATATAAACGACTAGGAAACATCATTTAAAATAATATTTCACATTTTGGTGATTTAATGTGACGAAATGATCCCACAATTGATAGAAAACTTGAGTAAACTAATAGAAGAAGCACGGTTTTTAGTACATTTGTATTCATATTTGTGCATAATTCGCGTCCTAACAGCTCGAGTCGGGAATGATTACAATATAAACCAATGGAAAACATCATTCAAAATATCTTTGTATATTTTCATGATTTTATCAGTTGAAATGTATCCGAAATAATAGAAAACTCAAATAAACTGAAATATTATTTTTACACTTTTGTTGTAATCATTCAACGTCATTTGTGTCATAAAAGTTCGAGAATGCATGATTATGATATAAACGAATAGGAGACTTCATTTAAAATAACTTTTGTGCATTTTGGTGATTTAATGTGATATAATAAAGCCGCAAATGATTGAAAACTTGAATAAACTAATATAATAAGTACAGTTTTTAGTGCGTTTGTTTTCATGATCCATGTCCAACGCTCGAGCACGCAAATTTTATGATATAAACCGATAGAATACATCATTTAAAATAACTTAGTATATTTTGATGATTTTATGAGTTGAAATGTGACTATAAATATAGAAAACTTGAATAATCTGAAATATTGTTTTTATACATTTGTGTTAATCTTTCAACGTCATTCGAGTCATAAAGGTTCGAGAACGCAATATAAATCATATGAACGAATAGAAAACATCATGTAATACATTTTTGTGCATTTTGGTGATTTAATATGATGGAATGAGACCATAAATGACATAAAACTCGAATAAACAAACAGAAGAAATACAGTTTTTAGTGCGTTAATAATCATACTTGCGCGTAATTCATGTCCTAATAGCTCGAGAATGCAATGATTATCATATAAACCCATTGAATGCATAATTTCAAATAATTGTGTGTATTTTGGTGATTTTATGAGTTGAAATGTGGTTATAAATGATAGGACACTCGAATAAACTGAAATATTATTTTTATACATTTGTGATAATCTTTCAATGTTATTTGTATCATAATAGTTTGGGAATGCAATGATTATAAAATAAACGAATAGGAGACACTATTTAAAATAAATTTGGGCATTTTGGCAATTTAATGTAATGAATTGAGACCGCAAATGATAGAAAACGCGAATAAACTAACATAAGAAATGCAGTTTTTAGCGCGTTAACTCATGTTTGTGCGTAATTCTTGTCCTAAGGGCTCGAGCACGCATAGATTATCATATAAACCCATAGAATACATCATTTAAAATAACTTTGTGTATTTTGGGGATTTGTTGAGTTGAAATGAGACTACAAATGGTGGAAAACTCAAATAAACTAAGATATTGTTTTTAGTATATTTGTGTTATTCTTTTAGAATTTATTTATTTCACAGAGGTTCGAGAATGTAATAATTATGATATAAACGAATAGGAGACATCATTTAAAAGAGCACTGTTTATTTTGGTGATTTAATGTGTTGAAATGTGATATAAATACTAGAAAACATGAATAACCTACGGAAGAAGTATGATATTTAATGCATTTGTATTCATATTTGTGCGTAATTCGTATCCTTACGGCTCAAGCACGCAGTGATTATAATTTAATCCCATAGAATACATCATTGAAAATTTCTCTGTACATTTTTGTGATTTTATGAGTTGAAATTAGACTACAAAGAGTACAGAACTAGAACAAACTGAAAGACATTTTTATACATTTGTGTAATAAAAGTTCGAGAATGCAATGATCGTAATAAAAATAAATATGAGACGTTATTTAAAAGAAATTTGTGCATTTTGGTGTTTTAATGTGATGAATTTAGGCCACAAATGATAGAAAACATGAACGAACTACGTAGTAATATAGTTTTTAGTGCGTATGTATTCATGTTTGTGCGTAATTCATGTCCCGACGGCTCAAACACGCAAAGATTATCATATAAACCCATAGAATATATCATTTAAAATGACATTGTATATTCTGGTGATTTTATAGGTTGAAATGAGCCTACAAATGAAGGAAAACTCGAATAAACTGAAATACTATTTTGTATATGTGTGTGTTTATGTTTCATCGTGATTAGTGTCATAAAGGTCCTAGAATGCAATGATCATAATATAAACGACTAGGAAACATCATTTAAAATAATATTTCACATTTTGGTGATTTAATGTGACGAAATGATCCCACAATTGATAGAAAACTTGAGTAAACTAATAGAAGAAGCACGGTTTTTAGTACATTTGTATTCATATTTGTGCATAATTCGCGTCCTAACAGCTCGAGTCGGGAATGATTACAATATAAACCAATGGAAAACATCATTCAAAATATCTTTGTATATTTTCATGATTTTATCAGTTGAAATGTATCCGAAATAATAGAAAACTCAAATAAACTGAAATATTATTTTTACACTTTTGTTGTAATCATTCAACGTCATTTGTGTCATAAAAGTTCGAGAATGCATGATTATGATATAAACGAATAGGAGACTTCATTTAAAATAACTTTTGTGCATTTTGGTGATTTAATGTGATATAATAAAGCCGCAAATGATTGAAAACTTGAATAAACTAATATAATAAGTACAGTTTTTAGTGCGTTTGTTTTCATGATCCATGTCCAACGGCTCGAGCACGCAAATTTTATGATATAAACCGATAGAATACATCATTTAAAATAACTTAGTATATTTTGATGATTTTATGAGTTGAAATGTGACTATAAATATAGAAAACTTGAATAATCTGAAATATTGTTTTTATACATTTGTGTTAATCTTTCAACGTCATTCGAGTCATAAAGGTTCGAGAACGCAATATAAATCATATGAACGAATAGAAAACATCATGTAATACATTTTTGTGCATTTTGGTGATTTAATATGATGGAATGAGACCATAAATGACATAAAACTCGAATAAACAAACAGAAGAAATACAGTTTTTAGTGCGTTAATAATCATACTTGCGCGTAATTCATGTCCTAATAGCTCGAGAATGCAATGATTATCATATAAACCCATTGAATGCATAATTTCAAATAATTGTGTGTATTTTGGTGATTTTATGAGTTGAAATGTGGTTATAAATGATAGGACACTCGAATAAACTGAAATATTATTTTTATACATTTGTGATAATCTTTCAATGTTATTTGTATCATAATAGTTTGGGAATGCAATGATTATAAAATAAACGAATAGGAGACACTATTTAAAATAAATTTGGGCATTTTGGCAATTTAATGTAATGAATTGAGACCGCAAATGATAGAAAACGCGAATAAACTAACATAAGAAATGCAGTTTTTAGCGCGTTAACTCATGTTTGTGCGTAATTCTTGTCCTAAGGGCTCGAGCACGCATAGATTATCATATAAACCCATAGAATACATCATTTAAAATAACTTTGTGTATTTTGGGGATTTGTTGAGTTGAAATGAGACTACAAATGGTGGAAAACTCAAATAAACTAAGATATTGTTTTTAGTATATTTGTGTTATTCTTTTAGAATTTATTTATTTCACAGAGGTTCGAGAATGTAATAATTATGATATAAACGAATAGGAGACATCATTTAAAAGAGCACTGTTTATTTTGGTGATTTAATGTGTTGAAATGTGATATAAATACTAGAAAACATGAATAACCTACGGAAGAAGTATGATATTTAATGCATTTGTATTCATATTTGTGCGTAATTCGTATCCTTACGGCTCAAGCACGCAGTGATTATAATTTAATCCCATAGAATACATCATTGAAAATTTCTCTGTACATTTTTGTGATTTTATGAGTTGAAATTAGACTACAAAGAGTACAGAACTAGAACAAACTGAAAGACATTTTTATACATTTGTGTAATAAAAGTTCGAGAATGCAATGATCGTAATAAAAATAAATATGAGACGTTATTTAAAAGAAATTTGTGCATTTTGGTGTTTTAATGTGATGAATTTAGGCCACAAATGATAGAAAACATGAACGAACTACGTAGTAATATAGTTTTTAGTGCGTATGTATTCATGTTTGTGCGTAATTCATGTCCTGACGGCTCAAACACGCAAAGATTATCATATAAACCCATAGAATATATCATTTAAAATGACATTGTATATTCTGGTGATTTTATAGGTTGAAATGAGCCTACAAATGAAGGAAAACTCGAATAAACTGAAATACTATTTTGTATATGTGTGTGTTTATGTTTCATCGTGATTAGTGTCATAAAGGTCCTAGAATGCAATGATCATAATATAAACGACTAGGAAACATCATTTAAAATAATATTTCACATTTTGGTGATTTAATGTGACGAAATGATCCCACAATTGATAGAAAACTTGAGTAAACTAATAGAAGAAGCACGGTTTTTAGTACATTTGTATTCATATTTGTGCATAATTCGCGTCCTAACAGCTCGAGTCGGGAATGATTACAATATAAACCAATGGAAAACATCATTCAAAATATCTTTGTATATTTTCATGATTTTATCAGTTGAAATGTATCCGAAATAATAGAAAACTCAAATAAACTGAAATATTATTTTTACACTTTTGTTGTAATCATTCAACGTCATTTGTGTCATAAAAGTTCGAGAATGCATGATTATGATATAAACGAATAGGAGACTTCATTTAAAATAACTTTTGTGCATTTTGGTGATTTAATGTGATATAATAAAGCCGCAAATGATTGAAAACTTGAATAAACTAATATAATAAGTACAGTTTTTAGTGCGTTTGTTTTCATGATCCATGTCCAACGGCTCGAGCACGCAAATTTTATGATATAAACCGATAGAATACATCATTTAAAATAACTTAGTATATTTTGATGATTTTATGAGTTGAAATGTGACTATAAATATAGAAAACTTGAATAATCTGAAATATTGTTTTTATACATTTGTGTTAATCTTTCAACGTCATTCGAGTCATAAAGGTTCGAGAACGCAATATAAATCATATGAACGAATAGAAAACATCATGTAATACATTTTTGTGCATTTTGGTGATTTAATATGATGGAATGAGACCATAAATGACATAAAACTCGAATAAACAAACAGAAGAAATACAGTTTTTAGTGCGTTAATAATCATACTTGCGCGTAATTCATGTCCTAATAGCTCGAGAATGCAATGATTATCATATAAACCCATTGAATGCATAATTTCAAATAATTGTGTGTATTTTGGTGATTTTATGAGTTGAAATGTGGTTATAAATGATAGGACACTCGAATAAACTGAAATATTATTTTTATACATTTGTGATAATCTTTCAATGTTATTTGTATCATAATAGTTTGGGAATGCAATGATTATAAAATAAACGAATAGGAGACACTATTTAAAATAAATTTGGGCATTTTGGCAATTTAATGTAATGAATTGAGACCGCAAATGATAGAAAACGCGAATAAACTAACATAAGAAATGCAGTTTTTAGCGCGTTAACTCATGTTTGTGCGTAATTCTTGTCCTAAGGGCTCGAGCACGCATAGATTATCATATAAACCCATAGAATACATCATTTAAAATAACTTTGTGTATTTTGGGGATTTGTTGAGTTGAAATGAGACTACAAATGGTGGAAAACTCAAATAAACTAAGATATTGTTTTTAGTATATTTGTGTTATTCTTTTAGAATTTATTTATTTCACGAGAGGTTCGAGAATGTAATAATTATGATATAAACGAATAGGAGACATCATTTAAAAGAGCACTGTTTATTTTGGTGATTTAATGTGTTGAAATGTGATATAAATACTAGAAAACATGAATAACCTACGGAAGAAGTATGATATTTAATGCATTTGTATTCATATTTGTGCGTAATTCGTATCCTTACGGCTCAAGCACGCAGTGATTATAATTTAATCCCATAGAATACATCATTGAAAATTTCTCTGTACATTTTTGTGATTTTATGAGTTGAAATTAGACTACAAAGAGTACAGAACTAGAACAAACTGAAAGACATTTTTATACATTTGTGTAATAAAAGTTCGAGAATGCAATGATCGTAATAAAAATAAATATGAGACGTTATTTAAAAGAAATTTGTGCATTTTGGTGTTTTAATGTGATGAATTTAGGCCACAAATGATAGAAAACATGAACGAACTACGTAGTAATATAGTTTTTAGTGCGTATGTATTCATGTTTGTGCGTAATTCATGTCCCGACGGCTCAAACACGCAAAGATTATCATATAAACCCATAGAATATATCATTTAAAATGACATTGTATATTCTGGTGATTTTATAGGTTGAAATGAGCCTACAAATGAAGGAAAACTCGAATAAACTGAAATACTATTTTGTATATGTGTGTGTTTATGTTTCATCGTGATTAGTGTCATAAAGGTCCTAGAATGCAATGATCATAATATAAACGACTAGGAAACATCATTTAAAATAATATTTCACATTTTGGTGATTTAATGTGACGAAATGATCCCACAATTGATAGAAAACTTGAGTAAACTAATAGAAGAAGCACGGTTTTTAGTACATTTGTATTCATATTTGTGCATAATTCGCGTCCTAACAGCTCGAGTCGGGAATGATTACAATATAAACCAATGGAAAACATCATTCAAAATATCTTTGTATATTTTCATGATTTTATCAGTTGAAATGTATCCGAAATAATAGAAAACTCAAATAAACTGAAATATTATTTTTACACTTTTGTTGTAATCATTCAACGTCATTTGTGTCATAAAAGTTCGAGAATGCATGATTATGATATAAACGAATAGGAGACTTCATTTAAAATAACTTTTGTGCATTTTGGTGATTTAATGTGATATAATAAAGCCGCAAATGATTGAAAACTTGAATAAACTAATATAATAAGTACAGTTTTTAGTGCGTTTGTTTTCATGATCCATGTCCAACGGCTCGAGCACGCAAATTTTATGATATAAACCGATAGAATACATCATTTAAAATAACTTAGTATATTTTGATGATTTTATGAGTTGAAATGTGACTATAAATATAGAAAACTTGAATAATCTGAAATATTGTTTTTATACATTTGTGTTAATCTTTCAACGTCATTCGAGTCATAAAGGTTCGAGAACGCAATATAAATCATATGAACGAATAGAAAACATCATGTAATACATTTTTGTGCATTTTGGTGATTTAATATGATGGAATGAGACCATAAATGACATAAAACTCGAATAAACAAACAGAAGAAATACAGTTTTTAGTGCGTTAATAATCATACTTGCGCGTAATTCATGTCCTAATAGCTCGAGAATGCAATGATTATCATATAAACCCATTGAATGCATAATTTCAAATAATTGTGTGTATTTTGGTGATTTTATGAGTTGAAATGTGGTTATAAATGATAGGACACTCGAATAAACTGAAATATTATTTTTATACATTTGTGATAATCTTTCAATGTTATTTGTATCATAATAGTTTGGGAATGCAATGATTATAAAATAAACGAATAGGAGACACTATTTAAAATAAATTTGGGCATTTTGGCAATTTAATGTAATGAATTGAGACCGCAAATGATAGAAAACGCGAATAAACTAACATAAGAAATGCAGTTTTTAGCGCGTTAACTCATGTTTGTGCGTAATTCTTGTCCTAAGGGCTCGAGCACGCATAGATTATCATATAAACCCATAGAATACATCATTTAAAATAACTTTGTGTATTTTGGGGATTTGTTGAGTTGAAATGAGACTACAAATGGTGGAAAACTCAAATAAACTAAGATATTGTTTTTAGTATATTTGTGTTATTCTTTTAGAATTTATTTATTTCACAGAGGTTCGAGAATGTAATAATTATGATATAAACGAATAGGAGACATCATTTAAAAGAGCACTGTTTATTTTGGTGATTTAATGTGTTGAAATGTGATATAAATACTAGAAAACATGAATAACCTACGGAAGAAGTATGATATTTAATGCATTTGTATTCATATTTGTGCGTAATTCGTATCCTTACGGCTCAAGCACGCAGTGATTATAATTTAATCCCATAGAATACATCATTGAAAATTTCTCTGTACATTTTTGTGATTTTATGAGTTGAAATTAGACTACAAAGAGTACGAACTAGAACAAACCGAAAGACATTTTTATACATTTGTGTAATAAAAGTTCGAGAATGCAATGATCGTAATAAAAATAAATATGAGACGTTATTTAAAAGAAATTTGTGCATTTTGGTGTTTTAATGTGATGAATTTAGGCCACAAATGATAGAAAACATGAACGAACTACGTAGTAATATAGTTTTTAGTGCGTATGTATTCATGTTTGTGCGTAATTCATGTCCCGACGGCTCAAACACGCAAAGATTATCATATAAACCCATAGAATATATCATTTAAAATGACATTGTATATTCTGGTGATTTTATAGGTTGAAATGAGCCTACAAATGAAGGAAAACTCGAATAAACTGAAATACTATTTTGTATATGTGTGTGTTTATGTTTCATCGTGATTAGTGTCATAAAGGTCCTAGAATGCAATGATCATAATATAAACGACTAGGAAACATCATTTAAAATAATATTTCACATTTTGGTGATTTAATGTGACGAAATGATCCCACAATTGATAGAAAACTTGAGTAAACTAATAGAAGAAGCACGGTTTTTAGTACATTTGTATTCATATTTGTGCATAATTCGCGTCCTAACAGCTCGAGTCGGGAATGATTACAATATAAACCAATGGAAAACATCATTCAAAATATCTTTGTATATTTTCATGATTTTATCAGTTGAAATGTATCCGAAATAATAGAAAACTCAAATAAACTGAAATATTATTTTTACACTTTTGTTGTAATCATTCAACGTCATTTGTGTCATAAAAGTTCGAGAATGCATGATTATGATATAAACGAATAGGAGACTTCATTTAAAATAACTTTTGTGCATTTTGGTGATTTAATGTGATATAATAAAGCCGCAAATGATTGAAAACTTGAATAAACTAATATAATAAGTACAGTTTTTAGTGCGTTTGTTTTCATGATCCATGTCCAACGGCTCGAGCACGCAAATTTTATGATATAAACCGATAGAATACATCATTTAAAATAACTTAGTATATTTTGATGATTTTATGAGTTGAAATGTGACTATAAATATAGAAAACTTGAATAATCTGAAATATTGTTTTTATACATTTGTGTTAATCTTTCAACGTCATTCGAGTCATAAAGGTTCGAGAACGCAATATAAATCATATGAACGAATAGAAAACATCATGTAATACATTTTTGTGCATTTTGGTGATTTAATATGATGGAATGAGACCATAAATGACATAAAACTCGAATAAACAAACAGAAGAAATACAGTTTTTAGTGCGTTAATAATCATACTTGCGCGTAATTCATGTCCTAATAGCTCGAGAATGCAATGATTATCATATAAACCCATTGAATGCATAATTTCAAATAATTGTGTGTATTTTGGTGATTTTATGAGTTGAAATGTGGTTATAAATGATAGGACACTCGAATAAACTGAAATATTATTTTTATACATTTGTGATAATCTTTCAATGTTATTTGTATCATAATAGTTTGGGAATGCAATGATTATAAAATAAACGAATAGGAGACACTATTTAAAATAAATTTGGGCATTTTGGCAATTTAATGTAATGAATTGAGACCGCAAATGATAGAAAACGCGAATAAACTAACATAAGAAATGCAGCTTTTAGCGCGTTAACTCATGTTTGTGCGTAATTCTTGTCCTAAGGGCTCGAGCACGCATAGATTATCATATAAACCCATAGAATACATCATTTAAAATAACTTTGTGTATTTTGGGGATTTGTTGAGTTGAAATGAGACTACAAATGGTGGAAAACTCAAATAAACTAAGATATTGTTTTTAGTATATTTGTGTTATTCTTTTAGAATTTATTTATTTCACAGAGGTTCGAGAATGTAATAATTATGATATAAACGAATAGGAGACATCATTTAAAAGAGCACTGTTTATTTTGGTGATTTAATGTGTTGAAATGTGATATAAATACTAGAAAACATGAATAACCTACGGAAGAAGTATGATATTTAATGCATTTGTATTCATATTTGTGCGTAATTCGTATCCTTACGGCTCAAGCACGCAAAGTGATTATAATTTAATCCCATAGAATACATCATTGAAAATTTCTCTGTACATTTTTGTGATTTTATGAGTTGAAATTAGACTACAAAGAGTACAGAACTAGAACAAACGAAAGACATTTTTATACATTTGTGTAATAAAAGTTCGAGAATGCAATGATCGTAATAAAAATAAATATGAGACGTTATTTAAAAGAAATTTGTGCATTTTGGTGTTTTAATGTGATGAATTTAGGCCACAAATGATAGAAAACATGAACGAACTACGTAGTAATATAGTTTTTAGTGCGTATGTATTCATGTTTGTGCGTAATTCATGTCCCGACGGCTCAAACACGCAAAGATTATCATATAAACCCATAGAATATATCATTTAAAATGACATTGTATATTCTGGTGATTTTATAGGTTGAAATGAGCCTACAAATGAAGGAAAACTCGAATAAACTGAAATACTATTTTGTATATGTGTGTGTTTATGTTTCATCGTGATTAGTGTCATAAAGGTCCTAGAATGCAATGATCATAATATAAACGACTAGGAAACATCATTTAAAATAATATTTCACATTTTGGTGATTTAATGTGACGAAATGATCCCACAATTGATAGAAAACTTGAGTAAACTAATAGAAGAAGCACGGTTTTTAGTACATTTGTATTCATATTTGTGCATAATTCGCGTCCTAACAAATTTCGAGTCGGGAATGATTACAATATAAACCAATGGAAAACATCATTCAAAATATCTTTGTATATTTTCATGATTTTATCAGTTGAAATGTATCCGAAATAATAGAAAACTCAAATAAACTGAAATATTATTTTTACACTTTTGTTGTAATCATTCAACGTCATTTGTGTCATAAAAGTTCGAGAATGCATGATTATGATATAAACGAATAGGAGACTTCATTTAAAATAACTTTTGTGCATTTTGGTGATTTAATGTGATATAATAAAGCCGCAAATGATTGAAAACTTGAATAAACTAATATAATAAGTACAGTTTTTAGTGCGTTTGTTTTCATGATCCATGTCCAACGGCTCGAGCACGCAAATTTTATGATATAAACCGATAGAATACATCATTTAAAATAACTTAGTATATTTTGATGATTTTATGAGTTGAAATGTGACTATAAATATAGAAAACTTGAATAATCTGAAATATTGTTTTTATACATTTGTGTTAATCTTTCAACGTCATTCGAGTCATAAAGGTTCGAGAACGCAATATAAATCATATGAACGAATAGAAAACATCATGTAATACATTTTTGTGCATTTTGGTGATTTAATATGATGGAATGAGACCATAAATGACATAAAACTCGAATAAACAAACAGAAGAAATACAGTTTTTAGTGCGTTAATAATCATACTTGCGCGTAATTCATGTCCTAATAGCTCGAGAATGCAATGATTATCATATAAACCCATTGAATGCATAATTTCAAATAATTGTGTGTATTTTGGTGATTTTATGAGTTGAAATGTGGTTATAAATGATAGGACACTCGAATAAACTGAAATATTATTTTTATACATTTGTGATAATCTTTCAATGTTATTTGTATCATAATAGTTTGGGAATGCAATGATTATAAAATAAACGAATAGGAGACACTATTTAAAATAAATTTGGGCATTTTGGCAATTTAATGTAATGAATTGAGACCGCAAATGATAGAAAACGCGAATAAACTAACATAAGAAATGCAGCTTTTAGCGCGTTAACTCATGTTTGTGCGTAATTCTTGTCCTAAGGGCTCGAGCACGCATAGATTATCATATAAACCCATAGAATACATCATTTAAAATAACTTTGTGTATTTTGGGGATTTGTTGAGTTGAAATGAGACTACAAATGGTGGAAAACTCAAATAAACTAAGATATTGTTTTTAGTATATTTGTGTTATTCTTTTAGAATTTATTTATTTCACAGAGGTTCGAGAATGTAATAATTATGATATAAACGAATAGGAGACATCATTTAAAAGAGCACTGTTTATTTTGGTGATTTAATGTGTTGAAATGTGATATAAATACTAGAAAACATGAATAACCTACTAAGAAGTATGATATTTAATGCATTTGTATTCATATTTGTGCGTAATTCGTATCCTTACGGCTCAAGCACGCAGTGATTATAATTTAATCCCATAGAATACATCATTGAAAATTTCTCTGTACATTTTTGTGATTTTATGAGTTGAAATTAGACTACAAAGAGTACGTAACTAGAACAAACCGAAAGACATTTTTATACATTTGTGTAATAAAAGTTCGAGAATGCAATGATCGTAATAAAAATAAATATGAGACGTTATTTAAAAGAAATTTGTGCATTTTGGTGTTTTAATGTGATGAATTTAGGCCACAAATGATAGAAAACATGAACGAACTACGTAGTAATATAGTTTTTAGTGCGTATGTATTCATGTTTGTGCGTAATTCATGTCCCGACGGCTCAAACACGCAAAGATTATCATATAAACCCATAGAATATATCATTTAAAATGACATTGTATATTCTGGTGATTTTATAGGTTGAAATGAGCCTACAAATGAAGGAAAACTCGAATAAACTGAAATACTATTTTGTATATGTGTGTGTTTATGTTTCATCGTGATTAGTGTCATAAAGGTCCTAGAATGCAATGATCATAATATAAACGACTAGGAAACATCATTTAAAATAATATTTCACATTTTGGTGATTTAATGTGACGAAATGATCCCACAATTGATAGAAAACTTGAGTAAACTAATAGAAGAAGCACGGTTTTTAGTACATTTGTATTCATATTTGTGCATAATTCGCGTCCCCAATAACAGCTCGAGTCGGGAATGATTACAATATAAACCAATGGAAAACATCATTCAAAATATCTTTGTATATTTTCATGATTTTATCAGTTGAAATGTATCCGAAATAATAGAAAACTCAAATAAACTGAAATATTATTTTTACACTTTTGTTGTAATCATTCAACGTCATTTGTGTCATAAAAGTTCGAGAATGCATGATTATGATATAAACGAATAGGAGACTTCATTTAAAATAACTTTTGTGCATTTTGGTGATTTAATGTGATATAATAAAGCCGCAAATGATTGAAAACTTGAATAAACTAATATAATAAGTACAGTTTTTAGTGCGTTTGTTTTCATGATCCATGTCCAACGGCTCGAGCACGCAAATTTTATGATATAAACCGATAGAATACATCATTTAAAATAACTTAGTATATTTTGATGATTTTATGAGTTGAAATGTGACTATAAATATAGAAAACTTGAATAATCTGAAATATTGTTTTTATACATTTGTGTTAATCTTTCAACGTCATTCGAGTCATAAAGGTTCGAGAACGCAATATAAATCATATGAACGAATAGAAAACATCATGTAATACATTTTTGTGCATTTTGGTGATTTAATATGATGGAATGAGACCATAAATGACATAAAACTCGAATAAACAAACAAAGAAATACAGCTTTTAGTGCGTTAATAATCATACTTGCGCGTAATTCATGTCCTAATAGCTCGAGAATGCAATGATTATCATATAAACCCATTGAATGCATAATTTCAAATAATTGTGTGTATTTTGGTGATTTTATGAGTTGAAATGTGGTTATAAATGATAGGACACTCGAATAAACTGAAATATTATTTTTATACATTTGTGATAATCTTTCAATGTTATTTGTATCATAATAGTTTGGGAATGCAATGATTATAAAATAAACGAATAGGAGACACTATTTAAAATAAATTTGGGCATTTTGGCAATTTAATGTAATGAATTGAGACCGCAAATGATAGAAAACGCGAATAAACTAACATAAGAAATGCAGTTTTTAGCGCGTTAACTCATGTTTGTGCGTAATTCTTGTCCTAAGGGCTCGAGCACGCATAGATTATCATATAAACCCATAGAATACATCATTTAAAATAACTTTGTGTATTTTGGGGATTTGTTGAGTTGAAATGAGACTACAAATGGTGGAAAACTCAAATAAACTAAGATATTGTTTTTAGTATATTTGTGTTATTCTTTTAGAATTTATTTATTTCACAGAGGTTCGAGAATGTAATAATTATGATATAAACGAATAGGAGACATCATTTAAAAGAGCACTGTTTATTTTGGTGATTTAATGTGTTGAAATGTGATATAAATACTAGAAAACATGAATAACCTACTAAGAAGTATGATATTTAATGCATTTGTATTCATATTTGTGCGTAATTCGTATCCTTACGGCTCAAGCACGCAAAGTGATTATAATTTAATCCCATAGAATACATCATTGAAAATTTCTCTGTACATTTTTGTGATTTTATGAGTTGAAATTAGACTACAAAGAGTACGTAACTAGAACAAACGAAAGACATTTTTATACATTTGTGTAATAAAAGTTCGAGAATGCAATGATCGTAATAAAAATAAATATGAGACGTTATTTAAAAGAAATTTGTGCATTTTGGTGTTTTAATGTGATGAATTTAGGCCACAAATGATAGAAAACATGAACGAACTACGTAGTAATATAGTTTTTAGTGCGTATGTATTCATGTTTGTGCGTAATTCATGTCCCGACGGCTCAAACACGCAAAGATTATCATATAAACCCATAGAATATATCATTTAAAATGACATTGTATATTCTGGTGATTTTATAGGTTGAAATGAGCCTACAAATGAAGGAAAACTCGAATAAACCGAAATACTATTTTGTATATGTGTGTGTTTATGTTTCATCGTGATTAGTGTCATAAAGGTCCTAGAATGCAATGATCATAATATAAACGACTAGGAAACATCATTTAAAATAATATTTCACATTTTGGTGATTTAATGTGACGAAATGATCCCACAATTGATAGAAAACTTGAGTAAACTAATAGAAGAAGCACGGTTTTTAGTACATTTGTATTCATATTTGTGCATAATTCGCGTCCTAACAAACTCGAGTCGGGAATGATTACAATATAAACCAATGGAAAACATCATTCAAAATATCTTTGTATATTTTCATGATTTTATCAGCTTGAAATGTATCCGAAATAATAGAAAACTCAAATAAACTGAAATATTATTTTTACACTTTTGTTGTAATCATTCAACGTCATTTGTGTCATAAAAGTTCGAGAATGCATGATTATGATATAAACGAATAGGAGACTTCATTTAAAATAACTTTTGTGCATTTTGGTGATTTAATGTGATATAATAAAGCCGCAAATGATTGAAAACTTGAATAAACTAATATAATAAGTACAGCTTTTAGTGCGTTTGTTTTCATGATCCATGTCCAACGGCTCGAGCACGCAAATTTTATGATATAAACCGATAGAATACATCATTTAAAATAACTTAGTATATTTTGATGATTTTATGAGTTGAAATGTGACTATAAATATAGAAAACTTGAATAATCTGAAATATTGTTTTTATACATTTGTGTTAATCTTTCAACGTCATTCGAGTCATAAAGGTTCGAGAACGCAATATAAATCATATGAACGAATAGAAAACATCATGTAATACATTTTTGTGCATTTTGGTGATTTAATATGATGGAATGAGACCATAAATGACATAAAACTCGAATAAACAAACAAGAAATACAGCTTTTTAGTGCGTTAATAATCATACTTGCGCGTAATTCATGTCCTAATAGCTCGAGAATGCAATGATTATCATATAAACCCATTGAATGCATAATTTCAAATAATTGTGTGTATTTTGGTGATTTTATGAGTTGAAATGTGGTTATAAATGATAGGACACTCGAATAAACTCGAAATATTATTTTTATACATTTGTGATAATCTTTCAATGTTATTTGTATCATAATAGTTTGGGAATGCAATGATTATAAAATAAACGAATAGGAGACACTATTTAAAATAAATTTGGGCATTTTGGCAATTTAATGTAATGAATTGAGACCGCAAATGATAGAAAACGCGAATAAACTAACATAAGAAATGCGCTTTTAGCGCGTTAACTCATGTTTGTGCGTAATTCTTGTCCTAAGGGCTCGAGCACGCATAGATTATCATATAAACCCATAGAATACATCATTTAAAATAACTTTGTGTATTTTGGGGATTTGTTGAGTTGAAATGAGACTACAAATGGTGGAAAACTCAAATAAACTAAGATATTGTTTTTAGTATATTTGTGTTATTCTTTTAGAATTTATTTATTTCACGTAGAGGTTCGAGAATGTAATAATTATGATATAAACGAATAGGAGACATCATTTAAAAGAGCACTGTTTATTTTGGTGATTTAATGTGTTGAAATGTGATATAAATACTAGAAAACATGAATAACCTACTAAGAAGTATGATATTTAATGCATTTGTATTCATATTTGTGCGTAATTCGTATCCTTACGGCTCAAGCACGCAAAGATTATAATTTAATCCCATAGAATACATCATTGAAAATTTCTCTGTACATTTTTGTGATTTTATGAGTTGAAATTAGACTACAAAGAGTACAAACTAGAACAAACCGAAAGACATTTTTATACATTTGTGTAATAAAAGTTCGAGAATGCAATGATCGTAATAAAAATAAATATGAGACGTTATTTAAAAGAAATTTGTGCATTTTGGTGTTTTAATGTGATGAATTTAGGCCACAAATGATAGAAAACATGAACGAACTACGTAGTAATATAGTTTTTAGTGCGTATGTATTCATGTTTGTGCGTAATTCATGTCCCGACGGCTCAAACACGCAAAGATTATCATATAAACCCATAGAATATATCATTTAAAATGACATTGTATATTCTGGTGATTTTATAGGTTGAAATGAGCCTACAAATGAAGGAAAACTCGAATAAACTGAAATACTATTTTGTATATGTGTGTGTTTATGTTTCATCGTGATTAGTGTCATAAAGGTCCTAGAATGCAATGATCATAATATAAACGACTAGGAAACATCATTTAAAATAATATTTCACATTTTGGTGATTTAATGTGACGAAATGATCCCACAATTGATAGAAAACTTGAGTAAACTAATAGAAGAAGCACGGTTTTTAGTACATTTGTATTCATATTTGTGCATAATTCGCGTCCTAACAAATGCTCGAGTCGGAATGATTACAATATAAACCAATGGAAAACATCATTCAAAATATCTTTGTATATTTTCATGATTTTATCAGTTGAAATGTATCCGAAATAATAGAAAACTCAAATAAACCGAAATATTATTTTTACACTTTTGTTGTAATCATTCAACGTCATTTGTGTCATAAAAGTTCGAGAATGCATGATTATGATATAAACGAATAGGAGACTTCATTTAAAATAACTTTTGTGCATTTTGGTGATTTAATGTGATATAATAAAGCCGCAAATGATTGAAAACTTGAATAAACTAATATAATAAGTACAGCTTTTAGTGCGTTTGTTTTCATGATCCATGTCCAACGGCTCGAGCACGCAAATTTTATGATATAAACCGATAGAATACATCATTTAAAATAACTTAGTATATTTTGATGATTTTATGAGTTGAAATGTGACTATAAATATAGAAAACTTGAATAATCTGAAATATTGTTTTTATACATTTGTGTTAATCTTTCAACGTCATTCGAGTCATAAAGGTTCGAGAACGCAATATAAATCATATGAACGAATAGAAAACATCATGTAATACATTTTTGTGCATTTTGGTGATTTAATATGATGGAATGAGACCATAAATGACATAAAACTCGAATAAACAAACAAGAAATACAGCTTTTAGTGCGTTAATAATCATACTTGCGCGTAATTCATGTCCTAATAGCTCGAGAATGCAATGATTATCATATAAACCCATTGAATGCATAATTTCAAATAATTGTGTGTATTTTGGTGATTTTATGAGTTGAAATGTGGTTATAAATGATAGGACACTCGAATAAACCGAAATATTATTTTTATACATTTGTGATAATCTTTCAATGTTATTTGTATCATAATAGTTTGGGAATGCAATGATTATAAAATAAACGAATAGGAGACACTATTTAAAATAAATTTGGGCATTTTGGCAATTTAATGTAATGAATTGAGACCGCAATGATAGAAAACGCGAATAAACTAACATAAGAAATGCAGCTTTTAGCGCGTTAACTCATGTTTGTGCGTAATTCTTGTCCTAAGGGCTCGAGCACGCATAGATTATCATATAAACCCATAGAATACATCATTTAAAATAACTTTGTGTATTTTGGGGATTTGTTGAGTTGAAATGAGACTACAAATGGTGGAAAACTCAAATAAACTAAGATATTGTTTTTAGTATATTTGTGTTATTCTTTTAGAATTTATTTATTTCACGAGGTTCGAGAATGTAATAATTATGATATAAACGAATAGGAGACATCATTTAAAAGAGCACTGTTTATTTTGGTGATTTAATGTGTTGAAATGTGATATAAATACTAGAAAACATGAATAACCTACTAAGAAGTATGATATTTAATGCATTTGTATTCATATTTGTGCGTAATTCGTATCCTTACTACTCAAGCACGCAAAGGATTATAATTTAATCCCATAGAATACATCATTGAAAATTTCTCTCGTACATTTTTGTGATTTTATGAGTTGAAATTAGACTACAAAGAGTACGTAACTAGAACAACCGAAAGACATTTTTATACATTTGTGTAATAAAAGTTCGAGAATGCAATGATCGTAATAAAAATAAATATGAGACGTTATTTAAAAGAAATTTGTGCATTTTGGTGTTTTAATGTGATGAATTTAGGCCACAAATGATAGAAAACATGAACGAACTACGTAGTAATATAGTTTTTAGTGCGTATGTATTCATGTTTGTGCGTAATTCATGTCCCGACGGCTCAAACACGCAAAGATTATCATATAAACCCATAGAATATATCATTTAAAATGACATTGTATATTCTGGTGATTTTATAGGTTGAAATGAGCCTACAAATGAAGGAAAACTCGAATAAACTGAAATACTATTTTGTATATGTGTGTGTTTATGTTTCATCGTGATTAGTGTCATAAAGGTCCTAGAATGCAATGATCATAATATAAACGACTAGGAAACATCATTTAAAATAATATTTCACATTTTGGTGATTTAATGTGACGAAATGATCCCACAATTGATAGAAAACTTGAGTAAACTAATAGAAGAAGCACGGTTTTTAGTACATTTGTATTCATATTTGTGCATAATTCGCGTCCCAATGTACTCGAGTCTGGAATGATTACAATATAAACCAATGGAAAACATCATTCAAAATATCTTTGTATATTTTCATGATTTTATCATTGAAATGTATCCGAAATAATAGAAAACTCAAATAAACTCGAAATATTATTTTTACACTTTTGTTGTAATCATTCAACGTCATTTGTGTCATAAAAGTTCGAGAATGCATGATTATGATATAAACGAATAGGAGACTTCATTTAAAATAACTTTTGTGCATTTTGGTGATTTAATGTGATATAATAAAGCCGCAAATGATTGAAAACTTGAATAAACTAATATAATAAGTACGCTTTTTAGTGCGTTTGTTTTCATGATCCATGTCCAACGGCTCGAGCACGCAAATTTTATGATATAAACCGATAGAATACATCATTTAAAATAACTTAGTATATTTTGATGATTTTATGAGTTGAAATGTGACTATAAATATAGAAAACTTGAATAATCTGAAATATTGTTTTTATACATTTGTGTTAATCTTTCAACGTCATTCGAGTCATAAAGGTTCGAGAACGCAATATAAATCATATGAACGAATAGAAAACATCATGTAATACATTTTTGTGCATTTTGGTGATTTAATATGATGGAATGAGACCATAAATGACATAAAACTCGAATAAACAAACAAGAAATACGCTTTTTAGTGCGTTAATAATCATACTTGCGCGTAATTCATGTCCTAATAGCTCGAGAATGCAATGATTATCATATAAACCCATTGAATGCATAATTTCAAATAATTGTGTGTATTTTGGTGATTTTATGAGTTGAAATGTGGTTATAAATGATAGGACACTCGAATAAACTGAAATATTATTTTTATACATTTGTGATAATCTTTCAATGTTATTTGTATCATAATAGTTTGGGAATGCAATGATTATAAAATAAACGAATAGGAGACACTATTTAAAATAAATTTGGGCATTTTGGCAATTTAATGTAATGAATTGAGACCGCAAATGATAGAAAACGCGAATAAACTAACATAAGAAATGCGCTTTTTAGCGCGTTAACTCATGTTTGTGCGTAATTCTTGTCCTAAGGGCTCGAGCACGCATAGATTATCATATAAACCCATAGAATACATCATTTAAAATAACTTTGTGTATTTTGGGGATTTGTTGAGTTGAAATGAGACTACAAATGGTGGAAAACTCAAATAAACTAAGATATTGTTTTTAGTATATTTGTGTTATTCTTTTAGAATTTATTTATTTCACAGAGGTTCGAGAATGTAAGAATTATGATATAAACGAATAGGAGACATCATTTAAAAGAGCACTGTTTATTTTGGTGATTTAATGTGTTGAAATGTGATATAAATACTAGAAAACATGAATAACCTACGGAAGAAGTATGATATTTAATGCATTTGTATTCATATTTGTGCGTAATTCGTATCCTTACGGCTCAAGCACGCAGTGATTATAATATAAATCTATAAAAGACATCATCGAAAATTTTTCTGTACATTTTTGTGATTTTATGAGTTAAAATTAGACTATAAAGTGTACAGAATTAGAACAAACTGAAAGACGTTTTTATACATTTGTGTAATAAAAGTTCGAGAATACAATGATGGTAATAAAAATAAATATGAGACGTCATTTAAAAGAAATTTGTGCATTTCAGAGTTTTAATGTGATGAATTTAGGCCACAAATGATAAAAAACATGAACGAACAACGTAGGAATATAGTTTTTAGTGCGTTCGTATTCATGTTTGTGCGTAATTCATGTCCTGACAACTCAAACACGCAAAGATTATTATATAAACGCATAGAATATATCATTTAAAATGACATTGTATATTCTGGTGATTTTATAGGTTGAAATGAGCCTACAAATGATAGAAAACTCGAATAAATTGAAATACTATTTTGTATATGTGTTTTTATCTTTCATCGTGATTAGTGTCATAAAGGTCCTAGAATGCAATGATCATAATATAAACGACTAGGAAACATCATTTAAAACAATATTTTGCATTTTGGTGATTTAATGTGACGAAATGATCCCATAATTGATAAAAAACTTGAATAAGCAAATAGAAGAAGCACAGTTTTTAGTACATTTGTATTCATATTTGTGTATAATTCGCATCCTAACAGCTCGAGTCGGCAATGATTATAATATAAATCAATGTAAGACATCAGTCAAAATATCTTTGTATATTTTCATGATTTTATCAGTTGAAATGTATCGCAAATAATAGAAAACTCGAATAAACTGAAATATTATTTTTACACATTTGTTGTAATCATTCAATGTCATGTGTGTCATAAAGGTTCGAGAATATAATGATTATCATATAAACGAATAGGTGACTTCATTTAAAATAATTTTATGTATTTTGGTGATTTAATGTGATGAGATGAACCCGGAAATGATAGAAAACTTGAATAAATTAATATAATAAGTATATTTTTTGGTGCGTTTGGTTTCATTCTTGAGCGTAATCCATGTGCGAACGACTCGAGCGCGTAAATATTATGATATAAACCCACATAATATATCATTTAAAATAATCTTGTATATGTTGGCGATTTTATGAGTTGAAATGTGACTATAAATATAGAAAACTCGAATAAACTGAAATACGATTTTTATATATTTGTGTTAATCTTTCAACGTCATTCGTGTCATAAAGGTTCGAGAGCGCAATATAAATCATATAAATAAATAGAAAACATCATTTAATATATTTTGTGCATTTTGATCATTTAATATGATGGAATGAGACCATAAATGGCATAAAACTTAAATAAACTAACAGAAGAAATACAATTTTAATGCGTCGGTAATCGTACTTCAGCGTAATTCATGTCCTAACAGCTCGAGCATGCAATGATTATCATATAAACCTGTAGAAAGAATAATTTCTAATAATTATGTATATTTGGTGATTTTATGAGTTGAAATGAGGCTACGAATGGTAGGAAACTCGAATAAACTGAAATATTATTTTATACATTTGTGTTAATCTTTCAACGTTATTTGTGTCATAGTGGTTCGAGAATGCATCGATTGTAATATAAATGAATAGAAGACATCATTTAAAATAAATTTATGCATTTTATATTTTAATACGATGAATTGAGGCCACAAATGAAAGAAAACACGAATAAACTAACATAGAAAATACAGTTTTTAGTGCGTTTATATTAATCTTTGTGCGTAATTCATGTCCTAAGGGCTCCATCACGCAAATTTTATGATATAAACCCATATAATACATCATTTAGAATAACTTTGTATATTTTGGTGATTTTATGAGTTGAAATGTGACTATAAATATAGAAAACTCGAATAAACTGAAATATTATTTTTATACATTTGTGTTGATCTTTCAATGTCATTCGTGTCATAAAGGTTCAAGAACGCAATATAAATCATATAAACGAATCGAAGACATCATTTAATACATTTTTTTTTTGCATTTTGGTGATTCAATATGATGGAATGAGACCATAAATGACATAAAACTTGAATAAACTAACAGAAGAAATACAGTTTTTAGTGCGTTTATAATCATATTTGTGGGTAATTCATGTCCTAACAGCTCGAGCATGCAATGATTATCATATAAACCTGTAGAAAGAATAATTTCTAATAATTGTGTATATTTGGTGATTTTATGAGTTGAAATACATTTGTGTTAATCTTTTAACATTATTTGTATCATAATGGTTCAAGAATACAATGATTATAATATAAACGAATAGGAGACGTTATTTAAAATAAATTTGTGTATTTTAATAATTTAATGTGATTAATTGAGACCACAAAAAACATAAACCGCAAATAAACTAACATAAGAAATACAATTTTTAGTGCGTTTACTCATGTTTGTGCGTAATTCAGGTCCTAAGGGCTCAAGCACGCATAGATTATCATATAAACCCATTGAATACATCATTTAAAATAACTTTGTATATTTTTGTGATTGGTGATTTTATGAGTTGAAATGAGACTACAAATGGTAGAAAACTCAAATGAACTAAGATATTATTTTTAGTATATTTGTGTTATTTTTTTAGCATTAATTTGTATCATAGAGGTTCAAAAATATTTAACGCCTTTGTATTCATATTTGTGCGTAATTCGTGTCCTAACAGCTTGAGCACACAATGATTATAATATATACCCATAAAAGACATCAATAAAAATATTTTTGTGTATTTTTGTGATTTTATGAGTTGAAATGAGGCTACAAATTATACAAAACTCGAACAAACTGAAAGTCATTTTTATACATTTGTGTTAGTCTTCAACGCTATTTGTGTCATAAAGGTTCGAAAATTCAATGGTTGTAATAAAAATAAATATGAGACATCATTTAAAACAAATTTATACATTTGGTGTTGTTAATGTGGTGAATTGAGGCCACAAATGTTAAAAAACATGAACGAACGTTAATACAGTTTTTAGTGCATTCGTATTTATGTTTGTGCGTAATTCATGTCCTGACGGCTCAAACACGCAAGGATTATCATATAAACCCATAGAATACATCATTTAAAAAGAAATTATATATTTTGGTGATTTTATAAGTTGAAATGAGGCTATAAATGATAGAAAAGTCGAATAAACTGAAATACTATTTGTATATATTTGTGTTAATCTTTCATCATAATTATTGTCATAAAGGTTCTAGAATGCAATGATTATAATATAAACGACTAGGAGACATCATTTAAAATAGTATTTACATTTTGATGATTTAATGTGACGAAATGAGCCCACAATTGATAGAAAACTTGAATAAACTAATTGAAGAAGAATAATTTTTAGTACATTTGTATTCATATTTGTGTGTAATTCGTGTCCAACCAGCTCGAGTCGGCAATGATTACAATATAAATTAATAGAATACATCATTCAAAATATTTTTGTTCATGATTTTATCAGTTAAAATTTATCCCAAAATGATTGAAAACTCGAATAAACTGAAATATTATTTTTACACATTTGTTGTAATCATTCAATGTCATTTGTGTCATGAAGGTTCGAGAATGTATGATTATAATATAAATAAATAGGAGACTTCATTTAAAATACTGTCCTAAGGGATCGAGCATGCAAATTTTATGATATAAACCCATAGAATACATTATTTAAAATAACTTTGTATATTTTGGTGATTTTATGAGTTTAAATGTGACAATAAATATAGAAAAGTCGAATAAACTGAAATATTGTTTTCTATACATTTGTGTTAATCTTTCAACGTCATTCGTGTCATAAAGGTTCAAGAACGCAATATAAATTATATAATCGAATCGAAGACATCATTTAATATATTTTTGTGCATTTTGGTGATTTGATATGGAGGAATGAGACCATAAATGACATAAAACTTGAATGAACTAACAGAAAAAATACAGTTTTTAGTTTTGAATAAACTAATAGAAGAAGCACGGTTTTTAGTATATTTTATTCATATTTGTGCGTAATCTGTGTCCTAACATAATAGAAAACTTGAATAAACTAATATAATAAGTACAATTTTTAGTGCGTTTGATTTCATGCTTGTGCGTAATCCATGTCCGAACGGCTCAAGCACGTAAATATTATGATATAAACCTATAGAATATATCATTTAAAATAATTTTGTATATTTTGGAGATTTTTTAAGTTAAAATGAGACTATAAATATAATACTAATTTTGCTATATTTGTGTTAATCTTTCAACGTCATTCATGTCATAAAGTTTCGAGAACGCAATATAAATTATATAAACGAATGGAAGACATTATTTAATATAATTTTGTGCATTTTGATGATTTAATATGATGGACTGAGACCATAAATGACATAAAAAATGAATAAACTAACAGAAAAAATATAGTTTTTAGTGCGTTAATAATCGTATTTGTACCGTCAAGATTTATTTAGAGGTTAACCGTCAAGATTGTCAAAATAACCCATTATGAACCGATCCTCCGCTCTCTATTTTGTTTGCTTAGTTCGTTTCTTTATTGGATTTCCTCGACACAATCTAAATTTGTAAATTTAGTTATCAATTATATGATCCCTTCATCGTATGGTTATTGATTCTCTTATTTTTCTTTCTTTTCTTTTTACCTTTTTTTTGGTTTTTCGTTGGCTATGATTATCTTTTGTTGAAGATCTAGATGCATTTTAATTTTTATCTCCAAGAAAGAGATGAGAAAGTATGTATACAACCTGTTTAAACTTTGAAGAAATGCCACAGTGAATAGAAGTCTCCAAATTCGCACATCCAGAACTTTTTTAATTTAGGTTATTTTTGTATTTTTTTACTGAACGTAAGAATTTAAGGGAAAGTGAAATTCTTATTACAATATTACAAGCTGTGAGTTAGGATCTGAGATACAAAAAATATATTTTATCTTGTCCGAGTACGGATAACAGAAGTCTTGCTACTTTTTCCTTTTATTTTTTATTTTTTTTAAATAGAACTTCTATAAACATGCGGTTCTTCATTTTTCTTTTAGTAATCAAACAAATTCATTAAATATTTTTTACAGCATCACACTTCAACAAATTACAGTAAAATTCTAATTGTGATGAGAATGCTTGAACACAAATAGTTATTTTAACCATTTCAATCAAATAAAAAGAATAAAATACAGGGCAGTGTCATGTCATACTACAATATATATTTTATTCAATCCAAACTCCGTACTAATCTTCTCTTCTCACTGAAACGTCGTCCTCCCACGCTCCACTATGATATATCTTAAATTTTTTTTTTTTCATTTTAGATAGATAATGTTAACATATTTAATTTTTATGATACATATCTTCAAGAAACAAAATTGAAACTAAAAAAACAAAAATTTTAGATATATTATCATTGTTTGTGCAGGTTGTGTATGTAATTCGAGTCAATTTGAAATTTGATCGGTCATTTATAATAATTTTATTGAAAAATTCTATCATTAAAGTTTTAAAATTATCTGATGAGAGATAAAATATTCTTTAGATTTGGTGTATATACCGAAATAATTAAAAAACACCTACAATTTGAATTTTATATTTAAAGTATAACTGTAAGAGTTAGATGTATCATGTATGCTACAATTATCATATTTTAATATATAAAAGGCAAAAGCAAAACAATTATTAACATATTTGTAAAAATCAATAGATAGACTGACCAAAAAAGGACAAAATTGAGTATACTAAGTTAGATATATGCTAGTTTTGTTTTTATTTTGTTTATTACGGGTTAGCATTTTTGGATCCAGCGATTAGGTTAAAATCTAATCGCTAGAAGAGAGAGAGGTGAGGGGGCGAGGTGCTCGTCGGAGGTCGAAATAGAAAATAAAGGAGAAAAGTATGGATCTAGAGAAGAGATAGAGGAGCGAATGAAGGTTCGATATTGAGCCGTGGACAAATGGTAATAGGTTACAGCTGAGTTGGGAGAAGATTTTAACCAAGGGACTGAGAAGAGGAGCGTTTTCTCAAAAAAAAAAAGAAAAAAAGAAGAGGAGCGTGCTTCCCAAGCTGTTCTACCCACCCTCGCAGGGTCGCGCCTCTCTCTCTCACACAGACGCAAAGTCACAGACAATATCTTTGTACGGATACGCTCTCTCACACACATATGCAAGATGCAACAAGATCATGTACAGATACGTGGCTTCTATAACACGCATGGACAGCTAAGAGGGCATTCACGGCTTCACGCCTATCGGCTATCGCCATGAGCATGCCGTATATATTTTTTCATTCCACAAACTCTCCATAATCCCACCAAATAACCGTTGGAATGATAAATTATCCGAATTATTTCCATATATAGAATCTATTAGAGATTTAAACGATCACAAATTAGAATTCAGAAAGATATTATAACACTCCATTCCAATACTCAGTGAACAATTTCTTTAAGTAAAAAAAATAACGAATAATAGGGTTCATTAATATTACGAAAGAAACTTTTTCTTATAAACGACATTTAATAAAATCTTCAACGTGCACAAAAATAAATAAAATAAAACTTTCCTTATTAACTGGTAAAACACAAATAATACTAAATATACTAAGTTAAAGTTCTCTTTAAAAAAAAATCAAATTTACACCTTCTCATCAAATTGATGAATATTTTAGGTCAAGAAATTGATACAAAAAGTGGAAAATTCACTTTCCGTTTTTTTCTTCTTCTTTTTTTAATTTTATAATATCAAAACCAATCAAGTGCTTACTAGATATCACATGCGTGACGTGAATGCAGATCGTTCACTTTCTTTTGCTTTTATTTTGCAAGTATTTACATAAGAATGTATGTCACGAGAAAAATATGCAAAGAAAACTATATTAATTAATATATTTACGGTTTGTTTTTTAATTGACTTCCACTATACGATCCCCAAAACCACATACCTATATGAAAATCTTTTATTGAATTTAAAAATTGCAATCACATCATCAATTTTACAGTTGAAAAAAACATTACATGACAAAATATATTTTTATGTGAAATATTATTGCACGACAAACATGTTTAATTAAGTTGAGTAAGCATAATATTTTGGATATGTCCACATTCACATTGCATCGTTGAGCTACCCATCTATATCTTTCACATATATGTGTAACAATGCAAAATAGAATTGATTTTTAATAACTGTTGCATTACATATATGCGTGAAATAAGGTGGATCAAGTAATTAAGAGAATAAGTGCTCAAGTTTGTTCTTCACGCTGTACACCAAAATTACATCAAAGATGTATATTTTATGACACCAAACATATGTTTTGTCTTGCATAGAATAATAGGTTTCCATATTGTGTAGATCGAGATCTAAAAATAATTAGAACTTAATTACAAAAAATAAATTATTTGATTATTTGTCATTTTTAATGTGTTAGATTAAAAATTTTGTGTTTCTTACATGTATATATTTTAGCTAATTGGATTTGTTTTGTTATCATTTCCTAGTGATCGTTGGAACATTTTCTTACGGACAAAAATATTAACTGAAAAAAGCACCACATATCTCCACAGTTTCTTCTTGTTGCTATGTGAGGTGGCATAGGTCCATCTTTACAGTTGAGATGTAAAGAGCAGAAACAGATTTAAAAAAAAAAGCAAAAAAGAAGAGCTACGAAGTAGAAAAGGAGAAAATAAGAGCATAACAAAAAAAAAACTGATGCCTACACAACAAAAGAAAAATGGAAATTCAAACTTAGAACAAGAACTAGGGCTCGTGGCTCGTGGCCAAAAAAAACTCTTAGCTCGTGGCTCGCTTGTTAATGGACCGAGTCGTTAATAAGCCGGCTTATTAAGCTCGTTAAGTTAATGAGCTGAGCTTGAGCTCAGGCTGGCTCGGTTTGTTAGGCTCGTTTAGCTCGTTAAACTATTAATATTTATTATTTTTATATTTTATTATGAACTTTTAGTATAATAAATAGTTTATAATATGACATGTATTTAAATTATTATATTAAATTATGTGAAATATTTTATCATTAGTTATTTAAAAAAATTATATAAATTTTAATATAAAATATCATAAAAAATATTATTAACTATTAAATTAGCCTTGATGAGCTTTAACGAGCCAGCTCGGTTAGTTCGTTAACTTAACGAACCGATCTCAAGCTAAATCTTTTGGCTCGAAAGTAATTAGCGAGTCGGCTCGTTAAGCTAATGAGCCGAGTATGAGCTTGACCCAACTCGGCTTGACTCGACTCGTTTATAGCCCTAACAAGAACCAACCGAGTAAGTGTAAACATGTAGTGATATTCACGAAATGAATTTTCTTACTAACACTATGCTTGTAATGGACCATTTGATCTCATATAGCATTTATTTCTCTTTGCAACAAAAAATACAGTGAATAGATAATTAAAAGGCACAATGTTCCGATAACCCTTCAAACTATCGACTTGTTAATTTGATCAAACAGTACTGAACGATGCAACACATAACAAATGTGTCATATGACCCTCAACTGTTAATTTGTTATTTGATACTCAATTACAACTTATGAATGATCAGAATATCCTTATAAACATATAGTAAGATATTTAAAATACTTATGTTCTACGCAGATTTAATTTCTAAAGTTACTTACTACTTTATAAATAAAGGCACTTAATAAAATAAGTAATAATAAGAAACTTTTTTCATTTCATTTTTATTTTTATTTTACATATTTTATGCTATATTTATAATAAATATATCATAACATAAATAATTTAAATTGAATTTGTTTGTCCGTTTAGAAATAAAATTGATAAAAGTTATGAAGTAAAAAGCATTTACTAATTTAAGTTTGATTGCAAAACATCATGCAAATAAAAATAAATAAATTCGTTGAATCAATTTTAATGATTCATGTAGCTACATACTTTTCAAAGATAAAATCAAAATAAAAATAAAATAGCAAATTTATATTTATCGTGTTTAATTAGTTAAGAATATATTGCTTCTAAAAATAATTAATAAAATTCTGTAAAATTGAAAATCAGAGAATATAAATATTTTAAATATTATACTACATTTACATAAGTGAATTTTGGTCGTTCACATATTATAATTGAGTGTTAAAATAAATATTTTAAATACTATACTACATTTACATAAGCGAATTGTGGTCATTCACATATTATAAATATTTTAAACATTATACTACATTTACATAAGTGAATTTCGGTCATTCACATATTATAATTGGGTGTTAACATAAATATTTTAAATATTATACTACATTTACACAAGTGAATTTTGGTCATTCACAAAATATAAAAATTTAAATATTAAACTACATTTATAAAAGTGAATTTTGGTCATTCACATATTAAAAGTTGAGGGGTCATTTGTTATATGTGGTGTTGTTGAGAGGATGTTTGGTTAAGGCCCGGGTCAATTTGTCACGAATCAATAATTCAGGAGCGTATGGAGATATTATCCCTAATTAAAATCGATAAAAGAACACATGGTAAAAGCTAGTTGATGGGTTTTTACTATTCATAGGAACTGACATAATTTTTTTAGTTAAAAACTATCAATTTTATTGTAATATTAAATCCGAATTAATAATATGGCAATATATAGTATCGGTAATAGTTATTAAAAGTAGTGGCCATAAATTCAATTTAACTATAGCGTGTGTTTGATGGATGGAAGGACAAAGACAACAAATGCCAATAGCCGGAGAGAGAAGGCAAAGCGCCCTTTTCTTTGGATAGAAAATGACTTTCCTCTCATCTTGGAACTAATGTTTTTCTTTTATATAAGAGAGACTAGCAATTTATATCAATTATAAGTGCATTCGCTTTTTCCGTTCTTACTACTTCCATCGATTTTTTTTTTGAGAGAAACTCGTAAGTAATAAATAACAATAAAAATTCCCATGTCTTATTTTTTATTCATTTTTTCAATACTATTAAATAAAATGTAATAAATAATTACAAATAAAATAATGATCATTAGTAATAAATAAAATAATAATCATTAGTAATAAATAAAATGTTAATTAATAATCATATAAAATAATAAGTGTTAATATTGAACAAAATACTAATAAGTAATAATAAAAAAAATCTTTATGCATGATAATCTTGGTGTCAGATAAAATAAGAAATAATAATACAACAAAACGTGGGTCTTTATATATTTACTGGATATAATATCACCATGGGAATTTTCGTTGGCATTATTCTTAATTAACCAGTAAATTACAATAAAAATTATTCGGTACAAAATGAGAAAATTTACAAACTGCAACTGGTCAATCCATAATTAATTCATGTGCGAACTCAAGATAGTTTATAGATATTTGATTTTAAATTTGACCTATCCAAAATGACATAAATTTTACCTATCGTTTGTTGATTGGCCAGTCTTCACGGTGGGTTGGAATTTGCTTATCATAGGTGGACGGCAGATTCGATTCCAATAAAAGTAGAAAAGCTGGCTCGGATCGAGAATACAATTGCGCACTGATGAATTGTCGTTGGACTTCAAGTCTTCAACTAAGCGCCGTGAGTCTTAATCAGGAATGCTAGTGAAGAAGACCAAATTTTCTTTGCAAATATGTTATGGTCATTTTGGAAAGCCCGCAATAAAAGTCATGGAGGGCGTGAAAACCAATCCAAGAAAGATTTGGATACGGCTGCAAGAAAGTTCGGCTCGTGGTTCAATTCGGGTTCGAGCTAATCTGACTCGAGCTAATCTAGCTCGATAGTTAAATGAGTCGAGTTTGAGTTGGGGTTAGTTCGGTTCGTAGCTCGATTCGGCTCGAATAATGATAATTTATATTTTTTTATTTGCTAAACTCTAATTCAATAATTCATTTTTCATTATCTCTCATGATCTCATCATCTTAGCGGCTTAATAATTTCTTATACTTACTCGTGATTCGGCTTATATATTTGACTAGTTTTTTTGCTGATCCATCAATTCAAATTAATGCAGTAAAGATTTTATTGAAAATATAGATTGTTGATATATCAATTTTGTACTAACTTATGTAATATTTTTATAGATACATCAAATTTATAATTTATAAATATACTAAATAATAATGTTCAACCGAGTCAACGTACATGTATTGGCTCGTGAGCCAGCTCGAATAGTAACGAGTCGAGTTTGAGCTAGAATTTTCAGCTCGAAACGTTTCACGAGCTCGACTCGACTCGAATTTTCATGAACCGAGTTTAAACTAAGCCTGACTTGCTCGAACTCGACTCGTTTGCAGCCCTAAATTTGAATGTAGGCAGAGGCACTGAGATCCTACAAGCACATCAAGCTTTCTAAGATCTACCAATGGAGCGGTGAATTTCGTACAACAAGGAAACGAGGTGCTACTAATAGATGCATCTTGCGACGCGACAAAGCAGGCGGGAGCAGGCATTCTATGGTACAACCGTGATCGTTACATTAAAGAAATTCAACTGGCTGCTACAGTTCAGGTGATGCCTTTCATTCTTGAGGCAATGACGCTACTCATGGCTAACAAAATAAAAAACTGGTAGCTCCTGACTAGTTCGGATCGATTCGTTATTGGCTCGTTTAATAGTGAATCAAGTCATATAACAAGATGGTCCGTTAAGCTTGTTAAGTTAATGAGTCGAGTTTGAATTTTGATTGACTCGGCTTATTAGACTCGTTTAATTCGGTAAACTATTAATATTTATCATTTATATTATTTTTATTATGAACTTTTAGTATAATAAGTAGTTATAGTATTAAATTATTATATCAAATTTGTATGAAATATACTATCATTAGTTATTTTATTAATTTTTATATAAATTTTATCATAAAAAATATTAATTATTAAGTTAGTCTTAACGAATCAGCTCGTTAACTTAACAAGTCAACTTCAAACCAAATCTTTTGACTCGGAAGCAGTTAACGAACCAACTCGACTCGGCTCCTTGAGCTAATGAGCCGATCATGAGCTTGATCCAACTCAGCTCGGTTCGTTTATAGCCCTACCATTCAGTGATGCAGACCAGGAGATGAACGAATAAGCATAGCAGGTTACATCATATTCACAGATTGTGAAATACTGGTAAAACAATTGTATGGCTAGATGAAAATCAGGATTTTCATTCTTAAAGGGCATATTGCAAATCCAAAAGCTGATAAGTCATTCTGAAATCCCGATACAAGTCAAGCATGCCAAAAGAGAACATTTGAAGGATGCGCATACACTGGCTAATGTGGCACAAAGGCAAAGAATAAATTACGAAGGTACACATATTGCACTACCATGGGTTCCAGAGGGATTGCAGGATGTATTGAACGAAGTTGCTTTCAAGGTGGTGCATGATGATGGAGATTGAACTAATCGAGTACAAGTAGGCAAGGCATTTTAGAACTCAGCAACAAGGGCATATGCTTCAAATTGAGAAACCAGTCTTTATTTTACGTTTTTTATTACAATATTCTAGATGATTCAGCACAGTGATTTTTATATTTAATTATCTAAATTATCCTAATTTTTTTAATAAAAGTGATAAATTTGAAAAATATAAATGACAAAGTATCATTGACAGTAATGTGTTGTCATTCGTATTTTTTAAATTTTAATTTTATCGCTCTTATCATTGTAGTAGAACTTAGTTTACTAGATGATGTATTAAGATGTAAGACTCTTTTTAATTAAGTAATTGCCTACGGGCTTTTCCTTCAAAAAAAAACTGTGCTTTTTGTGACCGTATCAGAATTACTGCTGAACAATTTAATTACTCTGTGCGGACTAGGAAGAAAAATAATTGTCCCGCTCACAATCGAGAATTGGATATCAATGGTGCCGTGGTGTAGGCAATCCCAAGATGTATACATGATTCGAGAGTCAAGAGTCAGACTGCCGATGCTAAGCATTAGAATACTCCGTAATGTTGATGTCAATATGAAATGTGAATTACCTGAAAAAGTATAATCCCTTGACCTTGATCGATGTTTATATTTGCCTATTTGGTGTAGAGCCTGTAGCGTAGGCGTAGTGCAGTCACATGGCACGCGTAATTATTGCCCTCGATTGTTGCAGCGAGCAGGCTCCAATAAAGAAATCTTGATTGGCAAAGAGGGGAAAAAAGATCGATCAATGAAATACAAAAAGAAAACCTAGGTCTTAAACGTACATGTACATATATAGTTATATACATACCTACATATATACTGACAAGTGACAAAATAGAATAATTATTCTTCAAAAAAAAGTTTAATCTACTATTTCCGAAAAAAATATTTGGACAGAGTTTGGCAACACAATTTTCTTCAGCTTTGTTTGACACTCAATGGAATAGTAAAAATTTAGAATAGAATTATTATTCCGACGAATTAATTTATCAAACGAATTTTAAACTAAGTAGAAGAGTACAAAAGAGTGTTAATCCGGTATACCAAATTATAGGTGGTAAACCGGATTAACTCTCGTCGAAATAGCGATTATTGTTTAATTATGTTGTATTATATTATGATTATGATTTATTATTATTATTATATTATTATATTATTATATTATATAATGATGATGATGATAGTATCTTATATAAATCCAACAAAACATATATTCATTTTTTATAATATCACAAAAATTAATTCATGTGATCATTCAAAATAAAAGGTTTTGTACTTTTTTTCATTTTTGTAAGGTAGATTTTTTTCATTTTAAATATATTTTTTATGTACAGTCAATAATCCATATCGTTCATAATAATTCTTGCATTATTTTGTGATAACAATCTAAAGCAAGGTCTTCGGCGAATAATGAAAGGCCTTTGATTCCGATGAATTTTAAATCACAGTTCATTAATGCGAGGTTGTGCACACGGGAATCGTTTATTGGGTTCAAATTCATTAATTAATCGGAAATTAAATAAAATTATTAAAATAATATTTTTTATATATTAAAAATAACGAAAAATAAAAATAACCATATCGATAAAGAAAATTTTCCTCTACAGAACTTTATATTTTAATTTTTTTTGTATAATTCTTTTATTATCCACGATATTAAATATTTTTTCTCAATGAAAAATAATCAGATAATCTAGAAAGGTCAGAAATTTAATCCAAAAAAGTTCAAATTAATAAAATTTTAGCCTAAAAATATTTTTTTTAATCCAAAAGAGAGTCAATTGACCCCTGATATACTTTAGATCTGTCCCTACCTGTGCAAACTACAACCATGATAAACGTATTAATGTGCGTAGTTATCTTTGCATATTTTTCTTGTGACATTCTTATGTAAATACTTGCATAATTAAAGTTTTTTTTGCGCATATTTATTTTGTAAGGCATTTGATGTATGTAAATGCTTAAGCATGCATAAATCATTTTGCGCAGATGAAGTTAAATAGAATAGTTATGTCAGTTTTGATGAATCATTAATGAGACGTATGAACAACCTATTTATTAAGTATTATTGTGGATTATTTTACTTAATATTTTAATATTCTTTTTTTTATCAGATTGGTAACTGGAATGTGATCGATGTGTGCAACAGCCTCCATGGTGGGTTCATGGCAATCACCTCAGGTTGCTCTATAATTGACCATGGGTTGCTGTTGTTTGTGGTTTTGTCTCAGCTTGGGCTTAGGGAGCCCGAATTATATGTTTATGCGGCGACGAACAAAATACTGCATTCACGATTGGTTTTTATATTATAAAGGGAACATTAACTTAGAATATTTAGTATTTTTTTTGTTTTATCAATTCATGACCTAAAAATGTCAATAAGGGAAGTTTTATTTCATTTATTTTTATGCACGTTGAAGATTTTAAAAACGTATAAGAAAAAGTTTCTTTCATAATATCAATTAACCATATTATTCGATATTTTTTTACTTAAAGAAATAGACGTAAATGATAAATTATTTACTTAGTATCGGGATTTAGGTGGAAGCGTTATAAGATCTTTCTAAATTCTAAATTAAGATGGTTTAAATCTTTAAAAGATTGTATCATATGAAATGATTCGGAATTATATAATCTTTAAAAAGATTGGTGGAATGAAACATGCGCATGACCTGAATGCTCTCGTCTTGGCTGTCCAAGTGTGTTATAGAAGCCAAGCCACGTATCCGTTATGCCTTTATTTTTTAATAAATAATAAATAATAAAAAAAATGTTCAAATGCCTCTACTTTTTGTGCGTCCATGATGCCTTTATTTTTTTTTATAACAACTGTTATAATTAAAATGTTAAAATAAAATTATTGAATGTGGTTGATACTCTTTTCCTGCATACAAAAAATATTCATTTTTTTATGAATCAACAAATTAAAATAAACATCTAGAAATTATTCACATCAGTACATTTCTTGTAAGCTTTGATGTCAGATAACGTTCAATTTTCATATTTTTTTTTAATACATAAGCAATGTGATATAGACCAAAAGTAATGATTTTATTTTTTAATTATGAATTATAAAAAAATAAAAAATTGGGGTATGATGGAGACACCATGAGCGGAGGTACTTGAACTCTTCCTCATTTATAATTAACAAATATAATTACAAATTAACCAAGAATAAATAATAATGTGGTCAGCAAATAAAAAATAATGTACAATTGTTATTATTTTAACAAATATAAAAATGTAGTTAAACTATAAATTATTATTTGTTAATTTTACAATTCTATATGTTAATTATAAATTATTATTTTTAAAAGTAGATTCCATCTTCTGTCATTTCGGTGTCAGGTCAATTGGAGCATACTCCCGATCGAAAACATGTGTGTTAGATAATTGCATACAATAAATACTGTATGTACAATGTAATGGGTGATGTATTTAAAAATACAAAAATTTAGATTTTCATGAGAAGACAAAGGAAATAAGATATGAAGATAATTTAACGATGTGGACGTATTCAAATATTATGCTTAATCGACTTAATTAAATATATCTGCCGTGCAATAATATTTCACATCAAGAATACATTTTTGTCACATAATGTTCTTTTCAATTGTAAAATTGATGGCGTGTGATTGCGATTTTTAAATTTAGTAAGAGATTTGCATATAGATATGTGGTTTGGTGAAAATCAATTAAAAAACATGATAAACGTATTAATGTATGTAGTTCTCTTTGCATATTTTTCTTGTGACATTCTTATGTAAATTATGCAAGAGATTTGCTCTGACTCTTGCATAATTTTGAAGGATTTGACACTTTGATGCAGAGGGAAGCGTTGGTTAATTGGAGCATGAAGTACCTTTGCGTGTAAGACCAAACCAGTGAGAACATGTGATCAAGATTTTCTTTACACGAAGATGGTGCGGAGTTGGGTGAGTTTGCATTTACCATGCTGCACTAGATTTGTTAGATATCGGATCACTAAATAATAACGAACCTTCGTTCGTTACAAGCGCACTAAAATGAGTTTCAATCGTTTGTTTCCACTTTAGTCTTTAGTTGACTTGCGTCAGCTGCCAAAATCGGTGCCTGCTAGCTTGTTGTTTAGCGGTGTGAATGGATTAGATGAAAATTTTCTTTATATTCGTATTTATTTGAAAGTAATTTTATTCATATTTTATATTCTTGTTATTAATTACAAAATTGTAGTTCTCTTTGCATATAGCTATGAATTTATGTAAATACTTGCATAATTAATTTTTTTTGCGCATATTTATTTTGTAAGGTATTTGATGTATGTAAATGCTTAAGTATACATAAATCATTTTATGCGCAAATGAAGTTAAATAGAGTAGTTATGTCAGTTTTGATGAATCGTTAATGAGATGTATGAACAACCTATTTATGTATTATTGTGGATTCTTTTACTTAACATTTTAATATTCTTTTTTGATCTAGCACTGATAAATTTGTTCTACTCTTATATAATATTATTTGGAGTATGTACGTTGATTATAGTGAATTTTTTTACTTGAATTACGTCATATAATTGAACAAAATATGAACATGCTTGCACGCCGTACTATATAAATACGAACAAAATACTACACTTTCAAAATTGGTTTCGATATTATAAAAGCAAAAGAAAAAAAATAGAAAGTGAATTCTTCAACTCCATTTATCGATTTTATGATCTAAAAATGTTCATCAACCTGGTGAGAAAAAGTGTAAATTTGATTTTTTTAAAGGGAACATTAATTTAGAATATTTAGTATTTTTTTGTGTTTATCAATGCATGATCTAAAAATGTCAATAAGAAAAGTTTTATTTCATTTATTTTTGTGCACGTTGAAGATTTTACAGATGTATAAGAAAAACGTTTCTTTCATAATATCAATGAACCATATTATTCGATATATTTTTTTTACTTAAATGATAAATTATTTACTGAGTATTAGGATTTGGGAGGGAGCGTTACAATATCTTTCTAAATTCTAAATTAAAATGGTTTTAATCTTTAAAAGATTCTATTGGAAAATGATTCCGAAATAATCTTTTAAAAGATCTGTGGAAAGAATGCTCCGCATGACCAGAAAACTCTCCCCTTCGCTGTCCAAGCGTGTTATAGAAGCCACGTATCCGTACAAAGATTCTGTTTGCGTCTGAGAGGAGAGAGGAGAGAGGAGAGAGGAGAGAGCGTATCTGTACAGATCTTGTTTGCGTGACTTGCGTCTGTGAGAGAGAGGGACGAGGGTGAGTACAACAGTTCGGGAAGCACGCTCCTTCCCTTCTCAGTCCCTTTGTTAAAATCTTCTCCCAAGTCCCAACTCCGCCGTAACTTTTGTCCCCCATCCCCAATTCCTCATCCCTGATTCCCCATCGCTCCATAGCTCGATCGGCGGCTCCTTCAAACCTCGTCACTCTCCTTCAATGGCTATCCCATCTTCAATTTCTAACCTCCTCCATCCTTCTCTGATCCATACTTTGCACCTTCATTTCCTATTTTGAGCTCCGACGAGCACCTCGCCCCATCGCCTCTATCTTTCGACGGGTGGAAAACTCAATCAGTACCTATCTAGAGTCCAAACACAAACTCTATTACCATTACTTATAAAACCTATTTTTAGTACATTGTAGTCACGATGCTGAGTTCCGACGAGCTCCGCCACTGCTGTGAGGAGTGTTCTCTTTTTTCTCAAATTCGCCGCCTCCAAGAATCTAATGCGGAGAAGAAATGGCATGTTCCTCTCAAGGCCATCAACTTCAAGCAACTCTTGTTGACCCCCTACATGCTTGTGCATTTTTGAAGGATTTCCTCGCTTCTATGCGCTCTCGGTGTGCGACAAGAGGTTGTAACCGCCTGTTATTTGTTAATCTTTAGGGTTTACTAAATTCTAGTTCCAGATGCTTGTCACAGCAATGTCACCTTTCTTTTTTTCATTAATCTTCTATTCATTATTCTGCAGCAGTACTCTTATCTCCCTTGTCCAATCGGAGTATCTAGAGGTACTCTTTGCACCGATGAATGTTGAGCTCAGCGGATCTTAATTTCTTTTACTCCTGTCTTATCTAGCTGGAGAGGATGCCACATCTCTCCCAAATCCATCGCTAGTTACTCTTTCTTGCCTTGCCACCCAGGTGCCATATTTGCTGTAATCTAAACACATTTCTCGCCTCATGTAATGGTAGCTCTATAGTCTCATTCTCACCTCACCAAGGCAATCCTGCATCTTGCTTTTGATTGACAGAAACCTTTGTTTATGCCATTTTCTGCTGATTGCTGGTACGGTTTACACTAGACAATTCTGTCTATGTCAGTGTTCTCAATTTAACTCTTCGAAGCTATCTATACTGATATGGAATCAACAACATTGTTTCTTGCTTCATCTTTATAGCTAACAATATACTGTTTCCAATTTTATAAAGCAACACTCCGTTCATAAAAGATGTTTGATTTCAGTTGTTTCTCTTTTTTCACCAGAGCTGCTAGTCAACAACAACTACAACAACAAATAAATTTAACCTAGCAATTTGGGAAGAGGTTACTGGCAATAGATGAAGTCAATCATTAATTATCTGAAAATCCACCAGATGAATGCAATTTCTCTTTTAGTACATAAACTTCTTTTCTATATTGTTTTTATTTTTTTCATTCTTTATTTTATGTTTTCCTTGAATTAATTTTTACTGACAATAATTTTTGAAGGTCATTGAATTACTTGTTTAATGTACTTATGTACAACCATGAGTTCAAATTCAAATTCTTAGTTTGTCATATAATTCTGGAGAAGGAAATTGCAGAGTTAAATACTAAGTTGAAGATCTTCCTGCTAATATGAACTTTTCAGAAGCTGGCGGAGCCAAACACCAAGCAAGGAATGTTTCAGTGTCCTTTGAATACATGTTGGTAACATTTGCCAAAAACTATAAAAGTCTGAACTTATTTTGTCCAATAGCACCATGGTGATAGTACTCTTGTGTTTGTGCTGAGTGAGTCAAATTCAAGAACAAGTACACGATACACAAATACAAACACGTGTACCTATACATGGGAGTTCTCCAACCATGCTGGGCAGAAATAGAGTTCTTCGAGTAAATTAATCTTTGTTTAGTATTCTTAGACTTGGCTGCCCATTTGGCCATTTCTAGTTTCATACATTCTAGAAGCTAACTTTTAGATCATTACAGATGGACTAGACATCTGAACTTTCATGTTCCATAAATAATCATAGCTAATATTTATTTTCACATATTAATTTTGGGATATCATTTCTACAGAGAGATTGAATTTGTTATGTGACAGGTCTGACTGGATTGAAAAGCATTAAAAGTCCTAGCTATCAACATATTGGTGTTGTTGGAACAGTACCAAAAGATTGAATTCATGTAATTCTACATGGCTTGTGTAAGTTCTATTGCTACATATCTTGCTTGCTTTCTCTTACTTCCTGCACATAAGATTAGGAATTGTAATCCTACCTCAGCTTCTGTCATATGATTGGAATTTTTTACGATTCTAGCCATGGGACCCCCCCTGGAATTTTATTTTGTGACTTTTTACAATTCTGAGTCTACCTATTAGAATCAGAGTACGAATTGAGATATGTTAGAATTGAATTAGATTACAACTGGCATGCCTAGGTTGGAGTCTGTGGGTCTTACTGCACATTTCAGACCTTTATATTCCATCTTGGAATGGATGTTTTTTTTGCAATAAGGATGACTATTTCACTAGTTATATCTAGTAATTCTGATAAAGTATTTCAGGGTGCATTTGGTTTTGTGCTTTTGTAGGAAGGATAATGATTTGGCTGCCACTGTTGAAATGAGTTCCATTTCTCAGTGAAGGAACATTGCTTATTCATAACCATAGAGTTGACTGCAAAAGGCTTAGTCAAATTTAATGCTTTCTTCTTCTTTTTGTTATTGCTTTTTTTGTGTATTATATTTTAGATCTGGTTGAACTTATGATGATAGATGTGGAAATCTCTTTTGGATCTTTTAGTTTCTTTTTTTCAGACTTATTTTCTTCAACCAAAAAAATCATTCAAGGCAATCTCTCCCTCTCTCTGAAAAAAATATGTTCAACTTTTGGCTACAAAAATTACTTGGTCAAATGATCTTTAGAAGAGCAGTTGGAACTGATCTCAATTTAGCTCAAATCAAAACTATACCTAAATTGTGCAAAAAAATGTCTATGCCTCAAGAAAAGACGTGGATTTATGCTATGTTGGTAGCCAATTAGTCATCATTCTTGAACCCCTAATTGGTCCTTGAGCCTTGAAGTGTCAGATAGTGGCAAAAAGAAAATGCTGGGCATGGTTAAACCAACCTATGCTTCACTTCAATAGATATGAATAAGCAGTGCAAGGTCTGATGTAATAAAATATGTCTCCTTTAATCTTGGAAGCATTTGGAGTGAACATTAACCTAGGTCCTGAAGAGGTCAAGGCTTGTGTGGAAGAGGCATCCATTGGGTTCATGATGGCTCCAAATTACCACCCAACCATGAAAATACTTAACCCTGTCAGAAAGGAACTTAAAAAGTAAAGATTTTTTTAATATATTGGGTCAAATTTTTATGCTTAATTCTGCCGGGGTTCCTTTTGCTGTTGTTGGAGTTTACAACAAAGACATTTAAGTTAGTTTTTCATCTTTTTTCATTCTTCCTTGTTACTTGATATACAAATGACATATAATTACAATGCTGGAAAATGAAGTGCAGGTCATGAAGATGGCCAAGGCACTACAAAGGTCTGGGATTATTTCCGCAGCTTGATTTTCTATCTAGAAACTTGTACCCGAGGCAATCTAATTTTGCACCTGAGTGGATCAATTGGTTCTATTAAATTCTTTCACTTGCCCACGTGCATATTCTTTTTGCTCGTTATATTTCTCTTAATCGCCGATCTACGGAAGTATGCAGGTCTTCTAAATTTCAGCAATGATTCTCACTTTTGCAAAATAGGCAAAGTGGAAATCTCATTATAATTACCATTTTGTGTGTAAGTCCTCTATTTTGGTACAATAATGGTCAAGCTGATTTTGTTCCTTTGGTTCTTTTCTCTTTTTATATATTAATAAGAAAAATTGGAAATTTAGTTGCAGGCCTTTATTTCATTTTCCTTTATTTTATTAAGTCATATATTTTTGCCTATTTCTATCCATGTATGTACTAAGAAGGAATTAAAATCAGAGAATAATACTTAAACGGAAATAGGAATTAAAATTTTGCAGGAATATAACTTTCTGATATTTGTGTATATCTCTCCTGTTTTGAGTAACATTGTTATCACTTCTTCAAGCTTGTCTCTGATAAATTTCTTCAATTTCAGTATATTTTTTTATTATCATTTAGAATAGGATTTCATGGCGCCAATTCTTCATAGACCGATTATCTGTGTACAAGCAATCAGAGAGATTCAAGATATAAAATGCATGCACCAAAGGGGGAAGAAAAAATTCAATTAGCGGAAAATTTTAGAGGTACTTTTTCTACTTTGTAAGCTAAACAGCCTAATAACTAGTTTCAAGAGATTTAGTGGATTGTATAATTTTGCTTGTAACTGGGTTATGAATTGAATTTTGCTGAGAAATAACTACTTAAGATATAGTATAAATGTATGTTTTCAATGCTATCTGGTGAAAAATAAATTGAATGCTACATGATCTTTTTTGGTTAATATTATTTGGTGAAAAATAAATTGAATGTGACATTAAATATTTATTTTCAATGGTCATATATCCATTATTATTGGTATGGAATCTGATATGATAGTCCCTGGTTATCTACCTAGGATTCTCTCTAATTACGATGGAATTAATTTTCTCTTTCTTGTGTTGTTTGGTGTTGACTTTTGGTGCATCCAATTTTCTCTTTCTTGTGTTGTTTGGTGTTGACTTTTGGTGCATCCAACGTCAGCCACAAAAATTATATGGAATCAAAGAAAGAATTATATGGAATCAAAGAAAGATAGAACTGCAATTTTGTTGCTTATATTTCAGGGTCTCCTCAACTTTGCCTATGATACTAGTTTCTGGATAGCCTTTTCCAAGCCAGGAAAAAAAAAGAGGATTGCAATGGGTGTGGCGAGCCAACAATAAAACAACAAATCTTTATGGAAATGAAACCCAGTCAAACTTCGTTGTTGTTGTGTATTTCAGGGTCTTCTTCTGTATATACTGAAACAAGAACCTGAAGTGCGCTTAGCTGTAAGTTTGCCTTAAAACATAAATTATGTATTTTTTTGTGCGCAATAATGTTTTATAAATTTTATGCTTGTGCTTATATGTTTCATTTCATATGCATTGGATTCTGAAACAAGGTTAGTTGTAGCTGTCTCGGTGATTCGTAAATTCGTAATGGTGTGTAGCTGAAGTACTCTGCAAGCAAGAGATCATTTCCATCATCACTGATCCACACATTGAGACTTCTAAACTTGGTTTGTCTTATTTATTTTTCAACTCTAGATGTCTTTCATACTGTAATTTAATGTTAGCAGGAAATTACAGTTTTTGGCAGTCCCTGTCAACCATTTCAAAAAAAGAAAAGAAAAAGAAAAGAAATTACAGTTTAAAAGCATTAACCTAATTGGACCTGCATTGCCTGAGATGTTGAGAAAGGAACCAATAATTTGCTGTTTTTACACTACCAGTAGTACTTCTGACAAGATGGTTATGAAAGACAGAAGATTGATTTATAATATAACAAATGATCTATATAGGGATCCATTAATGCAATATTGCGATGTTAAGTAGTAATGATTCACTTGAATTCAACACCTTGGTGTTAAATAATAAATACGACTGCGTAATAACAACAGTACAATCTCAATTCTATGTTTAAAATATTAGAGGCATTTATTTTCCAAACAACAAAAGGTTGCTATTTTGTTACCTCTTGATATTCTGTGAACTATTTGGGACTAAAGGCATTGTTGTTGTTGTTGATAATCTGTGAACTCTGAAGCTTTGGCAAATACCACAACCTCCCATTATTCATATATCAAATATGACACTAAGCGGAGAGATCCAGGTTTGGAGCACAGTGTACTAAAAAGTACATACTGGCACTAGCTTGGTGAGGTAATAAATTCAGAGAAAACATAAATCAAATAGCTTGGTGAGGTAATAAATTCAGAGAAAACATAAATCAAATAGCTTGGTGAGGTAATAAATTCAGAGAAAACATAAATCAAATATGACACTAAGCGGAGAGATCCAGGTTTGGAGCACAGTGTACTAAAAAGTACATACTGGCACTAACCAGAAGCAATATAAGTACCAGTTTATAAGGATATCATAGTCTATAATGAAACAAGAACCTGAAGTGTGGTTAGCTGTATGTTTGCCTTAAAACATAAATTATGTATATTTTCGTACGCAATAATATTTTCTAAATTCTATGCTTGTGCTTATATATGTTTCATTTCATTTGCATTGGATTCTGAAACAAGGTTAGTTATAGCTGTCTTGTGTTTGCAACTCTGTGCATCTGGATCCATTATATGAATATCATTTGTCTTTTAGTTATTTACTGATTTATTGCATTACATACAGGGATGGATGCACGCATGACTGTTGTGTAGCAGTAAACAGGGCTTTATCAGCTTCTAGCTTGCTCCATGACGCATCTGCTTCTGGTGTTGCTGGAAAGGTAAATACAACATGTAGTGAACCCTTAATTGTGTGATTAAGGCTATTGGGTTGAGTTCAAAATCAAACTCCAGAATGAAGGTGAATACAATATTGTTGTATATTTCAGGGTTTTTCTTCTGTCTATAATGAAACAAGAACCTGAAGTGTGGTTAGCTGTAAGTTTGCCTTAAAACATAAATTATGTATATTTTCGTACGCAATAATATTTTCTAAATTCTATGCTTGTGCTTATATATGTTTCATTTCATTTGCATTGGATTCTGAAACAAGGTTAGTTATAGCTGCCTTGTGTTTGCAACTCTGTGCATCTGGATCCATTATATGAATATCATTTGTCTGTTAGTTATTTACTGATTTATTGCATTACATACAGGGATGGATGCACGCATGACTGTTGCGTACCAGTAAACAGGGCTTTATCAGCTTCTAGCTTGCTCCATGACGCATCTGCTTCTGGTGTTGCTGGAAAGGTAAATACAACATGTAGTGAACCCTTAATTGTGTGATTAAGGCTATTGGGTTGAGTTCAAAATCAAACTCCAGAATGAAGGTGAATACAATATTGTTGTATATTTCAGGGTCTTCTTCTGTCTATAATGAAACAAGAACCTGAAGTGTGGTTAGCTGTAAGTTTGCCTTAAAACATAAATTATGTATATTTTCGTACGCAATAATATTTTCTAAATTCTATGCTTGTGCTTATATATGTTTCATTTCATTTGCATTGGATTCTGAAACAAGGTTAGTTATAGCTGCCTTGTGTTTGCAACTCTGTGCATCTGGATCCATTATATGAATATCATTTGTCTGTTAGTTATTTACTGATTTATTGCATTACATACAGGGATGGATGCACGCATGACTGTTGCGTACCAGTAAACAGGGCTTTATCAGCTTCTAGCTTGCTCCATGACGCATCTGCTTCTGGTGTTGCTGGAAAGGTAAATACAACATGTAGTGAACCCTTAATTGTGTGATTAAGGCTATTGGGTTGAGTTCAAAATCAAACTCCAGAATGAAGGTGAATACAATATTGTTGTATATTTCAGGGTCTTCTTCTGTCTATAATGAAACAAGAACCTGAAGTGTGGTTAGCTGTAAGTTTGCCTTAAAACATAAATTATGTATATTTTCGTACGCAATAATATTTTCTAAATTCTATGCTTGTGCTTATATATGTTTCATTTCATTTGCATTGGATTCTGAAACAAGGTTAGTTATAGCTGTCTTGTGTTTGCAACTCTGTGCATCTGGATCCATTATATGAATATCATTTGTCTGTTAGTTATTTACTGATTTATTGCATTACATACCGGGATTGATGCACGCATGACTGTTGCGTACCAGTAAACAGGGCTTTATCAGCTTCTAGCTTGCTCCATGACGCATCTGCTTCTGGTGTTGCTGGAAAGGTAAATACAACATGTAGTGAACCCTTAATTGTGTGATTAAGGCTATTGGGTTGAGTTCAAAATCAAACTCCAGAATGAAGGTGAATACAATATTGTTGTATATTTCAGGGTCTTTCTTCTGTCTATAATGAAACAAGAACCTGAAGTGTGGTTAGCTGTAAGTTTGCCTTAAAACATAAATTATTTATATTTTCGTAGGCAATAATATTTTCTAAATTTTATGCTTGTGCTTATATTTGTTTCATTTCATTTGCATTGGATTCTGAAACAAGGTTAGTTATAGCTGTCTTGGTGACTTGCAGCGGCGCCTAGCTGAAGTATGCTGCAAGCAAGAGATCATTTCCATCATCTCTGATCCGCACATTGACTTCTAAACTTAGTTTGTCTTATTTATTTATTTTCAATTCTAGATGTGTTTCATACTGCAATTTAATGTTACCAAGAAATTATAATTTTTGGCCACCTCCGTCAGCCATTAAAAAAAAATTACAGTTTAAAAGCATGAACCTAATTAGACCTACATTGCCAGAGAAGTTGAGAAAGGAACCAATAGTTTGCTGTTTTTACACTACCAGTAGTACTTCTAACAAGGTGGTTATGAAACACACAAGATTGAGTTATAATATAACAAATGAACTATATAGAGATCCATCAATGCAATATTGCAATGTTAAGTAATAATGATTCAATTCAATTCAGCACCTTGGTGTTAAATAATAAATACCACTGTGTAATAACAATAGTATAATCACAACAGTACAATCACAATTCTATGTTTAGAATATTAGAGGAATTTATTTCCAAATCACAAAAGATTGCTATTTTGTTACCTCTTGATAATTTGTAACTCTGAAGCTTTGGCAAATACCACAACCTCCCATTTTTTCCTGTGTTTGCAACTCTGTGCATATGGATCTATGATATTAATATCATGTGTGTTTTAGTTCTTTACTCATTTATTGACATTACATAGAGGGATGGATGCACGGCATGAATGTTGCATTGCAGTAAACAGGGCTTTATCAGCTTCTAGCTTGCTCCATGATGCAACTGCTTCTGGTGTTGCCAGAAAGGTAAATACAATGTGTAGTGAACTCCTAATTGTGTGATTAAGGCTATTGAGTTGAGTTCCAAATCAACTTCCAGAATCAAGGTAACACAATGTTGTTGTGTATATCAGGGCCTTCTTCTGGTTAATGCTGAAACAAGAACCTGAAGTGCAATTTGCTGTAAGTTCGTCTTAAAACATAAATTATGTATATTTTCGTGCACAATAATGTTTTCTAAATTTTATGCTTGGGCTTATATATGTTTCATTTCATATGGCATTGGATTCTGAAACGAGGTTAGTTGTAGCTGTCTTGGTGACTCGCAGTGGTGCCTTAGCTGAAGTATGCTGCAAGCAAGGGATCATTTCCTTCATCACTGATCTGCACATTGAGACTTCTAAACTTGGTTTTTCTTATTTATTTTTCAACTATAGATGTGTTTCATGCTGCAATTTAATGTTAGCAAGAAATTACAGTTTTTGGCAGTCCCTGTCAGCCATATCAAAAAAAAAAAATACAGATTATATAAGCATGAGCCTAATTAGACCTGCATTGCCAAGTTGAGAAAGGAACCAATAGGTAAGATGTTTTGATTAGGTAATATTTAGTCCATGCTGCATATTTTAGTTCTCAACTGAGGCAAAATCTCCATTTTTTATGTTTTGTTGGAAAATTAGGGTCTAGATCAAAATTGGAATATTATATGACTCTTTTTGGTATCATAGTTGAAATCAAACTTATGAAGTATTTTCTTTTATTGTATGATATCAGTGCAGGGCAGGAAAATTTTATCTTCACATAAGCAATGGCACATCAAATCACATCAAATTCACATAATATTCAGGTAAACCTGCTATGTAGATTGGGTTTTCTAACTCTTGTACTGTCATCGTCTTACCAAGGTTTTAATTTGCTTCTTCTTTTTTTTCATGTGCAAGCAGTATTTTTTTTACTTGCATAAGTTTGGGTCAATAATGCCTGATAGTGGGATGCTTCATATGCCTTTTGTTTAGATGGTATGCACTTTTGCTATATGCTACCGTTTCATTTTGTCCCGGTGCACCAGTGCAAGAATTTACTTACTTTGCAAATTGTTACTTGCCTGTATTCTTAAAGTTGATTTGTTTTCATGTAAATAAATGTGATATGTTCCTATACCAGTAAATAGGAGTTGGTACCTGCATTGACTTTTCCTCTTTCGAACTATTACTATCCAATATTTTCCTGATCCAGAAGAATCTTCCTTGAAATGACGAGGTGATTCGTATAATATTACGTTGGGACGCTGTAGTTAACTTTGTCGGCCTTTCTATCTTCTACTGGGCCGCATCTATAATTTTTTGATTTAGACGATAACATATAGGCCTATATAATTTATTTCCTTAAAATGTTTCTTACCTTTAAAGCTAATATCTAGGCCCGTATCTTTCTAATAGTCCCAAATATTTCTCCTTTCTAAGCCGAATTAGCCAATACACCCTTATGCTCACATATTGAGAAAAAAAAAAGAAAACACATTTCAACTAAGATAAACCAGCACACACATACAAACCGACAAAAGGCGGAACACAATACACATTGATAACATATCACAGAAGTGGAAGCAATAATTAAATATTACACGCTGCACTTCGCATGGTTCGAGGCACGTCCTTCCCTGCACTCTCCGGAATTCTAATTAGATGCAAACCTATTGTGCTAAAAGCAAGAAAAAAAATACTATGATTCCAGTAAATTCTTGTCATTTATAGTTGCAAACTTTTTTGACCTTCCATTATCTGTTTAGTCTTCGATATAGAATAAAGAAATAATGGAAGGTCATGCTTGCAGAGCATACTAGAAATTATTAGTAAAGTACGCCCAAAAATGTTTAGGCCTCATTATTTCGAGAGCCAGTAGCGGAATTTCATGCATTCATTTTGGGCTGTGACCCACTCTTATTTAAGAAATTTGATAAACAAATAAGTAATAGTTTGCATAAATTACTGTATAATATATGGATTGACCCCCCTTAATTTTGATTAATTGAAGATGAAGCTCCGCTACTGGCGATAGCTTTCTCGTTCTGTATTTTGCTTCTTCATTGATGTGCTTATCTATAAAAAAAATGAACACATAAATGATTTGTACAAACTACAAACTGCGGTATATTAGCACATCATGCATAATCCAAGAAAAGAATGATGCTCAGAAATTACACATCTATCATATTACTTTCTTTAATTCTTACTACCAATCAATACCATTCAACCTTGAAACAATTAAATTTTACAATAGCATTCATCCTTTTTAATTTATTAAGATAATGCCGTAAAATGTAAATGTAATATGATAGAATGTAAAATGTAAAAGAATTTAGCACAGCTAAGACATGGTTAAACTTACCTGACCAAAACCTGATTGTCCAACTGCTTTAATGTTTGTGCGCAGAGGATCAAGACAGAAAAACATTCTAGTCTTGCTGATGGAATGAGCCTCGTGTGACCCACGTGCATCACGCCTAAATATGATGTCAATTGATGTTATCCTTCCGTGACAACATCGAGGAAATTGAACCACCACTTTTAGTACAATCAATAGTCTTGAAGGATTATTCTTACAGTGGTTAAAATCATTCCCACAATCTATGGAAATAATCACTTAATTGAGGTTTTTGGCAAATTTAAAATAGGTAACCAAATCAAACTCTGCCAATGCCTGATAAGTGATAAATAACAAACTTATTACCCAGTACACTGAATTTTGTAAGAGATTTTGGATTTAACAACGCACTAATAAGAAAATCCGCTGCTAAAATCGCTCAACTCACTTTTTATATTACTTCATCTTGGCTTTAGAGGGGTTATCTATGAAAATGTCATATGCTGAAAATGTCATATGCTGCATGACTGAAAGAAATTCAATGTAAAAAAATATAATGTGATTGGTAAGTCACAATAAATACCCTTCACCAAAATAGGTACACGGGTTATGGAAGTCAATAAATTATTTGGTATTTTTTACTTCGTATATGAATGTCCCTGAATTTAGAAACAATCTAGCAAATAGTGCATATATGGAATTTTTACCACATCCCATGAAATGAATGCAGGTTGTATTTTGCAAGCCCTTCAATGTGGGGAGTCAAATACAAGCTGTCTAAATTATGAAGGATTGATGCAAACTGTTCAATGTTCTACATCAAAAAATCTTGCAGCACAGAAAATTTCTGGCATTTAACAAATGTTTTACTATTCTTTTGGTTTTTTTGACATATAGGATATAAAATTAAAAATGCATCTATATTAAATAGGGCCATCCTCCAAATATCCAAAAGATAGTACAAAAATTCTAAAATAAAGTTTGGTTTCCAATAATATTTTATTATGTAAATCAAATTGAGCAGCTTGATTAACAGCTCAATCCTGCAAAAGGTCATTAATTTGAACCAACATATTTCTGATAAGAAAAATAAACGTGTGTATAATAGCCGGATTCTCGTCAGCAGCATATAAGCAAAGTATATGAAATTGTGTCTACATACCCACCAAAGCAGATCATGCTTCAACGGAAGTAAGGCCGATGCTTTCCGTGAATGCCATCATTGTTATCTTCATCACTTGTGTGATTGCCTTCATGAGAATCTAACAACAACTGCATCTCTAAAAAGAAAAAAACATTTTTCATAGCACGTCAACTAATTGTACAATGATAAAATATATAGTTTCAGTCTTCACCTCAAAGCTTCAGAAATTGCTTACAAAGAATGTAGAAAAAGAAATATGCTTTTAAGTTATAATTGTGCCTTTAATACTAATGGATGATATCAAGTATGTAAGAGCATGCTCATTGCAACACAACTAAAAAAGACAAATCCTTTCAGCTCCCACATGAATCAAAATGAAATCAAAACTTGGATGGATTAACACCCCCCCCCCCCTTTTCTAGAAAAAAAATATAGTAAACAGACAAACTATAAACAGTCAATCAAACTGAAAACTTTGAACTGTTATAAAGCTACCAGGTAATCGAGAGAAAAACTCCAGAGATAGCACAATGGTTAAAACTCAAAAGACCTTGGAAAATAAGATATTTTGAAAAGTTGAAGATTTTTAGAAAAAACTTGAACATATTTCCAAACAACATTCTAAAATTTTCCACCTTGTGACTTCCCATTTCAAGTACAAAACAAAAATCACAATAACAACAGTTAACATGTGACAAATCGTTATTATGTAACATGACTACTCAATAAGATAAAATGACTCAAAAATTATTTTGCAATATCCAACAACTCCAAAAGCTAAAGCAAAATTGAGATCGAACTAATCTACCTGGATGCAATTATCAAACACTGCTAGACTAATCTCTCCTAATTTGATCTCTCTTTGTTTCAGTTGTACTCCTTTTGTAAGTCCTACCCTCTTTGACTTGATCCAATTATCAAACATTGCTAGACAAAAAAGAAAAAAAGAAATACCATTTAGAAAGTGCAATAAATTTTAAAAATTAAAAAAAAAAGTCCAAAGATTTGACAGTCTAGCGTACATGTAAAATAGTCAACATAAATATATTCATTTAACTAGTCAAATTAAAATTTGCATCATATTGGAAATTCAGTACCTAGTTGACAGCTGGAATCTTTGCAAACTAAAGAAGCACCTCAAGCTTCTTTGCTATAAAATTGCTCGACCTTGTCAGACCCAGCTTGTGGCACTCCATTGCCTCCCACACACCCCTCAGGTCTAGTGGGACAATATCATCTCATTTCACAGGGGAAAATGCCAGGCCAGTCTTTGCACTCATTGAACAATGAATTAAGTATACATTGAAGTAGTCCATTCTGAGATTCCAATACAATTAAAATGAACAATGAGAGAGTTTTAACATATACATCACTTGTAATTTCCTGCTGGTCACCATTTTGAGGGTCACAACGTATAAATCCTTAATTTGACAGTTCAAAATGACATTTTGATTTTGATCCCAAATACAAACCATGGATAGAGATGCAAAACTATTGGGTTTTCAAGATTATTTTAATTTTTCTTTTATAGAATTTAACTTGTATATTTTTTTTTGTAAAAGATAAAATACATGACTTACATATTGGACCAACAATTTTATTTGTCTTTTCCAAATTTGTCATAAATTACAAACCCGACCATGGATAGAGATGCGAAACCAGACCTGCAATTTTATTTTAGGCCGTATGGGATTCATGCTTCATCTATTTTAATTTCCAACCAATGCTGGTGCTATATGCAGCGCACTACACTTGGTGGGACCAGCATCAAACGGTGCCCTCTGACCAGCATAGCCAGTGGGACACACTGTGTGTGGTGGTTCGTTGGACATTATGGAAGGAAATAAATAGGCATCTCTTTGCAAACAAAGAGGAGAGAGGGAAATGGTTGAGTACTTGAGTTACTGTTAGCATGTATAAAAGCATAGAATACAGCAGTTCAAAATTTAGGGGTCGTGATTCGCAGACATGTTGTAAACATGGCTGGCAGTACTGTGTACCTTATGAGACATAGCCTTGTAAGCTCGCTTCGAGCACCTTTTCATTACTCGATAAAATCATCAAGGTCTTTGACCGGTTGCATAAAAAAAAATGTTCTCCTTTTTTCCAGATGTTATCTGATATGCATGTCCAAATAGCCAGACAGGTGTATATATGTATGTTCATTTGACAAGTTGCTAATAAGAGAGTGACAAGTACATTTAAGTTATTGCACATATGTGCTCTGTTTTGTTACTGACAGATATTGATAATAGCTATGAAGCCCTTCAAATGTGTTCAATTCACCTGAAAATCCAGAAAATTAACTATATATAATCTAGGCCTACTGCACAAAAAGAACAATAATGCTGTAATCACTTTTCATGCAGCCGAAAAAATAAATATTGATGTATATATCTATATAATTGTAAATAGAATTAAAGGCCAAAAATTTAACTTGTTACAATTTAACATTTTAACTTGTATATATCCAATCCAATTCAAATAAATATATCATAAAGAATATAAGGCCAAACATTTTAACTTGTTACAATTTAACATTAAGGCAACTAGTCAACTACACAGTATCAAGCAATCATTCAATCACTTTTTGATGACTAGTAGCAAACCCACCCATCGTGTGGGGCCCTTTATTTTAAAAATAGTTATACATGATACTAATTTTTTTGCAACTAAACAGTACTTTTTACTTGGATATATCTAAGTTAAAAATAATATCTTTTAATTTGTAAGAAGTACACTTTTCATTTCAACAGACTTTTGCATGCATTGACTTAACCAAAATTGGTCAGTTTTGGTGCCAAAAAGATAAGGCATTGCAGTAACTCACCACAACCATCTCTGTCAGATGTCAGAGCTGACTGAAATACAATTCAATTGCATCATATTTCATTCATATGAATAAGAACAATGTTTTGAGTTAACATTTTAGCAGAAAATGTACATCAGAATAGTGGTTTTATTATTTTTTTAGGCAAATACCTGGGTTAATTAATCAAAGAAATTGATGAAAAACAATAACCAAGATATAGCCTATGCAAGAAAAGACCTCTTCAGCATGTGCAACCTCAACAAAGATGCCTTTCTCGATGCGATTGTGAGTAGCATCAGTGAGCTTACAGTCAGTTAGGGACAGAGATGAGGAATTGTTGTAGCTACCTAGCCTTGATCACATCCTCCTGCCATGAGATGGGCTTTCCTTCTATCACGGCTATTGCAGCTGACACTCTGTGAAAAAGCTGCATTGCCTGCTTCTATACCACCAACATAACCAGCTGGAGTGAAAACACCCTCAGAAGTAGACGGTAATTCCAAGTGGGGCCCGGAACAGCCACAGTTTTTTAGAAACTCCATTGAGTTTGCCACGCCAGTGATCTGTACAAGAAATGAAGTTCAGCATTGAGAAACCACCCAGCATAACCAAGAAGCAATTAAAGGGACATTTGGATAAATGAAGCCTCAGACCCGTTACGCTTATTCATCATTTGGCTATTTTTGGCAATGAAAAGGAGCAACTATTTTTGGCAAAAAAAAAAGAAACTCAACTTTTAAAAAAAATAGAAACATATCATTGTAAAATACATAGGTAACCGTTAGAATAGAAATAGGCTACCGTTAGTGACTTTAGTGTTATATAAGGAGTTACTCTTCTCCATTGTTAATTAGAACAATTAATAAGAAAAACATTCTTCTCTGTTCATCATTTTTCACATACTTCGCTTCAAAAATGAATCCCAACTTAAAATGCTGCTAAAGAGCAATGCATGTGAGGTCTTCTACAATCAGAACTTACCACTATCTTATCTGATCATTTCTACCAAAAGAATAAACCCAGTGCAATTCCTTATTGACCCTAGTATTGTGTTGATTAGATTCAAATCTCCTGGTAACTTGCAATCATTGGAACCAATAAACAAACGGAGTCCACTTAACAACCAGCTTATGTCAAAAAAAAGTCTTTCATAAGAAAAGAGACGAACCTAATTCAGGTCAGCATTTTTGTCCTCTAAGGCAACAAAAACCAAATCTCCTGCTTCACGTTCCTCTTTTTCTCAGCAAGAAGAGTTATTATGCTTCTAGCTCCTTAACTGACAATATTTCACATCCCTATATAAAGAATGGATAAACAAAATAATATATATAACCTTTTGATGTAAATGATGACTTCCTGTGACAAAAATAACTATACATAAAAAAGACAATTTTCTTGCAGACTTTGATGAATATTACAAATGATATGTTCCAATAGAATGATCAAAAGTAGTGGGCAAAAAAAAATCAACATTTCGACCTCACATGTTGTATTTGCAGATACCGGGCAATGCTCCTAATCATATCCAACTAAAATGACACATCTGAGAGTAAATGTTAAATAACTGAATGAATGAAGCTCAGCTTCACTCTTCTCCATCATTGTCATTATTTGGACTGCACATGATAATTCTTTTAGTAACTCGATAAACTCCGAAATTTGCTTTGTATGCTGTGCTGCACAGGAATTGATGTTTACTGGATAATATAGGGAGGCTCCTACATGCAGAGGAACCTAGATTGCTTGACAGCTTGAGCGTGGATGACAAGCTTTTCAAGTTTTCATAATAGGGTTTTAAGGAGGCTCAATGGCTGAATTTAACTAATGCTTGCGAAATGTCTCACAGTCCAAGTTTCTTGATTAGTCTTATTATTTCTTCCTGAGAAAGTTCTTACTTGAATTTATTTATATATCATATCTTACTGCAACTGCAGTGTATTATTGGGTAATTTGTTCACACCAGCATAATGACAGATCATTGGTCAAAAAAATCTAAAAAGATTTACTAAATTTTATCTAGAAGATTTTAAATTGTACAAAAGTAATATTTTCAGACCTAAAAATGAGGGTGGCTCCGTGTCACTATGCCAACTCTGGACGATAAATTTATATGATGTATTGCATAATAACAGTTTATTGCAGTACAGAACACATGGTACAGAGTTCAAAATCTAATTCAGTAATTCAGGAAAGCATAATTTAGGGTAGACAGGACAGCATATATAGCAAATTCAATAGTAAGCGCAATTCACAAAATAAAGCCTGCTACTGATTATTCCAGGAATACAATCAGTCGAGTTGAAACAATGATTGAAGTTCAATATTTTGTCTTAAATTGCTTACTCCCAATCTAATAGAGGTTTTTTGTTTAAGTCTGGTCCCGGGTTGCGGCCAGGGGCGGATGCAGAATTTTGGTCGGGGGGCAATTATCGGATTGTAATAGCTTATCGGGTTCAAACCCATTAACTAATCGGATACTAAATAAAAAATTAATAATTTAATATATATTCTTACCTAATAAAAAATGATAAAAATATTAAAATTCAACCTAATATATATTCTGATATAGTCAGCTCAGGCCTACGCCCCGTAGAAACTGTCTACCTGAGACTGTTCAAAGAGAACTGCAACATAAAATTCAACCAAATAATAAGAATTATAAAAGAACAACAGCAACATTCACCCAATTAACTCAATATAATACTAACTACAATTGAAATTATTCCCTTGCTATAGAAAACATACATTTTTCTTGCAAAGTTCATTCAAGTTCTTGCTGATAGTAGCGCATCTAGTGTCAGTGTGGTGCTAAGCACAACTAGAGAGAAAAATCCTATTATTAGTATTGACTTGCATTGCCATCATAATTGGATGGATCCTTCACAACTGGAAGCCCCAACCACCACCTAATGGAAATAAAAAGACATAATTGATGATGAAAATGAAGTTTCGTGCTTCCTAGTAAAAATAGAAGGGAAATTTTTCAGTTTCGCTCAATAACAAGAAAGAAAAGAAATATATTTCTTTCAGGTACTCAAATCTTAGTACTCATTCTGCCATCACGACTCATCGCACAACCTAACAGTGCAAAGTTAAGTATTTAACACAGGTAAGGTGATATATTGGTGTACTATCAAATTTACGCATAGCATTAAAGAAAATGAAAGGAGAAAACTTATCTTTAGGTCTGACCAAAAATTATTTATTACAATAGACTTTTGACTCGACCTTCCCAGGGGACCCTGTAGTCACCACCCTTCGCTCCCTGCATGTTTGCTTTGTTATATTAATATATCTAAATCTAATTACATGCCTAGCCCAAGATCAATAATTTTTGGTAATTGTTAAAAAGAAATTCAGGGGGGATCCTGCAAACTAATATATTCCTGACTAGAAACAAAAATAACAGCGCGAACTGCATCCATCAAAACCCTATCAAGGAGTATGCATTAAATTTTCAAAACATGAGTTGATCAAACAACAAAATAAATTTTATATGTACAACTACTGGGACACTGTGTAGATTCTAGCATGGTAGATGGAACTTTCTTCCTCTCTGAAGGTCAGCAACTTTCTTCTATGATCTTTTAGGTGTTACGCTATCTGCTCTCTCTGAAGGTCAGTATTAGGAGCAATGTAGACTATATTCATTCCATGTGCTCAGATGTAATAAAATGTGCCACTTACAAAAAAAAATTGACCTTTTTTGCAAAATTATCTCGTTTCCGCTCATTTGAGGTATAAAAATGAAATTGCCTCCTCACAATCACAGAAAGAAACAACATTAATAAGAAAATCAAATTGTATAAACACCAAATGGAGGTATAAAAATAGCAATCATATGCATATACCAGCTTGGGCTGAAGACTAGATTCACTTTATTTAAGATGTGTTGTGACTTCAAACTTGACACAGATTTGTTAAAAGTCCAAACCTACATTTGTTACAAAAGTGAATAGAGAAAACTAAAGTTCAACCTGAGCTGTTGTGATAATAATGATGAAACAAACTCTGTTGATATCTAGATCTCTTATTTCTGCATGTTATATTAGCCTCTGTTTAAATGTTATTGCATGTCCAGCCTAACTAATATCAATAATCGTCGGGTAATTACTAATAATGAAATTCAGGGGGAATTCTTTAAAATATAATGGACAACAACAAAAAAGGCAATACAAACCAAAAAAAGCAACTTTAGCAACTAGTAGCTTGACGAAACACCAACTACTGATGCAGTTTCCAAAAAGACCGTAAAATATGCATTACCTACGTATTGCAGTGCCCATCTTCATTCTCAAATTTTAGTAACAGATACAAACTTGCTCAGAAGCCATATCCATGTCCTCTCAACTTCAATCAGCAGCTAACATCTGCCAAAAAAGGAACTCACATACCTTGTGGATTTTCAATTTCTGAAATAAAAACATCAAGTGCACAAACCTTCTTGATCTCTGTTCCTACTGTATCATGAGCTTCTCTGCTCATTTTCCTTTTAGTCACCATAACTATCCTGAAAAGAAAAAAAAATTCAGATTATGATGTAATATCTTGTGTTAAGGTATAAACAAGTTAAACATTTGGAATACAGTTTAAAAAAGACATTCATCTTTTATTGATTCCAATCAAGCTTTACTGCTCAACCTATCCCATTTTGCTGCAAGCTCTTTGCTAACACCAACAGAAGGTTCCACTGGTCAAAAAATAAAGAGGATTAGATACACTCTTCTGATTATGTATCTTGCTATTTCATTGTTGCTTGTTATATTAGTCTCTCTTTTTTTTATCTATCATTCCATGTTCAGCCAAGGATCAACAATCCATGCATAATTGTAATAATGAAATGTATATTTTAAAATCTGGAAACACCAATCACTGTTTCCAAAACAATAGGGCACCAAAAATGAAGGATATCTTCAGCAATCATGCATATGCACAAAATTTATAGAACAAATTTATTTTGATCCAGATAATGTGGCAGAATACACATACCTATGGCCTCTGGGCAGCCAAGGATTTTAATCAGTGCTCAGCAGACATGATTTCAAAAAGCATCTATCAAAACAGTAGCTTTCGGAATCTAATATTGTACAAGAAGGGACGGTCAAGCAGAATCTGCAGCAGGCAGGGATGTTTGCACCATAAGTTGGCGAGGAAAGGAAATATTGGCACTGACTACAAAGCAGGAAAATATCACAGCAGAGCAGAGAGCAAGTAGATGTGTATTCTGTGATCAAAGCTTATTAGCAAGTTACTAAGTAATATATAAACGAAGTGATGATATAGTCAGCTCCAACAATACTCTTCTGAACCATGAAAATTCAACCTCAAATATAATAATTAGAAAATAACAGAAGCAATGCTGACTACCTTAACTCAATTACATATTTGATAAGTTTTAAAATCCCCCCCTTGCATAGAAAACAGACACTTTTTTTCCTGCAAAGTTAATCTGTGCTCAAGAAAGAAAAAATCAACTTTCAAGCACCTGTAATAATCAACACTTTTGGATCAATATGGTAGTGCATTTAAATTCTGCTTTTGGAAAAAATAAGCTCCTAGCTATAACCTGCAATATGCAGGACAAGATTTTCCTATAATAGGCTTTGGTTTCTATTTCTAATAATTAGGCCATGGTGGCAGTAAGCTGTAGAGAGGGAAAAAAAGTCTGTTACCCGCGAAGTGTCCTTGACAGACTCCTATTGTTCTGTACTGGCTTGCTTTTCCATCAGAATTGAACAGATCTCCTTCAGCACTGAAATACATGTAATTGTTAACCAGCTTTCCAGTCATCATCCTACATGTTCGAAAAAGAATTAGAAAGGCATGACATTGTTAACAGAAATAAGAAAGGAAGCTAGAGGCACGCTAGTAATTAATAAGGGAATTTTTTTAGTTTATATTCATTTTTCCTGAATTAAATAAAACAAATGATCTTTGGTGTTGGTAGTTGGTACTAGTTCAGCGCTCACGGCACAATGCCACAACCCCTACAGTGCCAACTTTAAGATAAATAAGCAAATCAATAAAATACTAAATTATCAAAATTAGCACATGACGATAAAGTGAAAAAAGGAAAGCGGCGTCTTCTCTTCAGGTCTGACCACCACCCATCCATTACAAACTTTTCAATCAATCTACCCAACGGGGGCCGGGGGGCGAGGGGTCGGGCCCCAGTAGGCTGTAGTTGGCTTTACTCCTGTCAATACATATTTATTGATAAAAAAGAGAAGAAGATTAGATAAATTATTGTGATGATAAAGAAAACAGAACTCTTCTAATGGTGTATAAACTCTTGCTTCTGCTTGTTATGTTAGTCTGTTTAAACATGAATTGTTTGTTCAATTTAAATTTACATAATTTTCGGTATCTGCTAGAATGAAATTCAGAGCCATCCTCCAAAAATAATATATTGGAAACAAAAATGATAGTGGCAGCCTGAATCATAAAATTCATAATTTATCATCCCACATAAGTGTGCTTTTCTTCAACTTTTTTTTTGGTAATTCTCATTATCATGTGCACTTTTTGTAAATATAACTTACGCATGAAACTGGAAGTGGAGCACCAGTCAAGAAACACGCATCAGAATTATGAAAAGACAATATAAATTGGTTAAGAATGAATTTTTAACTACAACAAGAACTAGCATTGATTGTGGTTCTCAGCGGGGTAGAGGGAAATGTTCCAAAAGTATGTTGTTTGTGGATCACTCAACCATAAAAAACTATTTGAAAAATTGAGGTTACCCAGTGTACTTTGCACAAAAGTATTTTTTTTAAGTGTTATAAAAACTTACCTTTTTGCGGCAAAAAGCAGCAAAAAAATGTCTAAATGGAGTAAGAAGGATAAGAGTCAGGCATGCACATATGTCTTTTAGAAAGAACTTTTTATACAAACTCACCATAAAATGCTGGACCATTGCATTCTCTCAAGCATTTTCTTCTGCTTACTTCATTTCCCTCGAACAAAACATATAGACGAACCATTAGTAACAAATATAGTGAGTTGTAAGCTGGCAGGCTAGCCAAGTGCTGACTGACAGTGCCAAGCGGGTCAATTGTTATAGTTGTTACAGTTTTGGAGTTTCAAGTATTACATGAGTAGTACCTGGTTAAAAGGTGCCACACAAGCCAACAATGACCGCCCATTACACTGCTCAGACCACCCGTACCCCCAGTCCAAATGCAGATCTGGTAGTTCTCATGAGAAGAGGTGAAGAGATATTAGTAAAGGCCAACATTGAACTGTAAAGTAATGGACACAAAATTAAAAAATGAACCATTTATTTGTTCAGCATGGTTGAGAATCTTCAGGCATGGTTTTTCTTTAGAACTTTCTACTGCTCTCCACAAGTCATTCCCTTGTGACAAAAAATGATTGACCTATTTCGATCATTCCCATCCCTAGTTACAACTGGGCATGTTGGTCATTCCCTCTCATATTACATTATTCTTAGCGCGATCCAAATGAGTTTAATTGGTCATCACGAAATTAATAAAATTCCACCATTAACTTTTTTGTATAATGAACTGCAAAATCTCTTTTAAATTGACTAATTTTTTTTTATATATATTATATCCAAGTAATTTAGAATCCATCTATGAAATAGAAACAGATATCAGTGTTACATTTGCGTCAGATCCAACTTCAGCAATTTTTTTCCCGCGGATATCTTGATAGATACATCATCTTTCAGTTCATCACATAATAGGAGATCCACTGCATTACCATGGACAAATCCAATTTTTGGTCATTCCCTTGTGCCTTATTTACAACTGGGCATGTTTTGGTCATTCCCTGTGATATTACTTTATTCTTGGCGCGATCCAAATGAGTTTGATTTGTCATTCAATACGAAATTAATGAAACTCCAGATCCAACATCAGCAAATTTTCCCCTCAGACGTCTCGACTACATCATCTTTCAGTTCATCACATAATAGGATCCCCACTGCATTACCAGCGAAAGATGGCGCTCAGCGACAAAAATCCTGAACTAAAGGGAACCAACTCAATATAGAGAGAGTATATTATCACTTTTGTCCTCAAAAACATCGCTATTTGACTTTTCATCCATAGCTTCTTTAGCTTTCTCAGTAGAAATTTCTAAATTGACAACAAATAGGACATATTCAGAAATTCACTGCCAAGCATACATTGAGATGGGAGAATTCAGTGATGACAATTTTAAATAAGGAGCTCTTCAGTCATTTAACAGTTTTTTAATACACAATTATAGTATTATACTCCATTTGAAGAAAACAGAAAAATCAAGAAAAAGATAAGTAAGGAAATATAAAGAATATCTTTCTAACATTTACAGTCAGACATTTTCCTGTTGATTTCTCGATCCATGCTTCCCTCAGATTCGTTGGTGTTATTAGACTTATCTTCTGGAAGGAGATCGACACGAGAAATCGATCTCTAAGAGCGGGAGAGGGGATAGGAGAAATCGCTCTATGAGAGAGACCGCGAAAGCAGAGGTAGGGTTTGGGTTTTGGCTTGAGAAAGCGGTGAAGAAATTGCTCTGCTGGAGCTAGAGAGAGGAAGGGAAACGAAAATGGCGGGGTCTTTGGGAGCGCGAGAGATTGAAAATGGCGGATTCTTTGCTCGTTTTTTCTGGAGGGAGGTGTCTGGCTCTTTTTGCTCTAGTGTGATACTTTTGGCTGGAGAAAGAAGTGGAGAAGTGGCTGTCTTAAAGCGAGAGAGGAAGGAGATCGGAAATGGCGAACCCTAGAGATGAGTAATGGGGGATTGCTCTTGTTCGCTGGAGTGGGGAAAGAGAGACGCAGGAATGCAAAATGGAGATTGGATTTGGGAGTGTTTTATTGTTCCACTGGATGCTTCTTTAGCAAGCCTCATGAAAAGGCGGTGCAGTGCATATTAATTAATGAATGGAGCGGATCTCATTAATGAAAAGATTCTGTTGTGATTTTATTCTCCTTAATTTAGAATTCTCAAATCCTTCCTTCATTAACTAGGAGCGGCTGAATAGGATTAATTAATGAATGTAGTGCAACGTTATATCTCATGAGTAATCGGATGCTACATCGAGTTTAGTACCGTTACATTTCTTTCCTTTTTCGGCTTGAAAAATCGTTCCCAATTTTGTGGCTGGCTTTGTGCGACGGTGTTTATCAAGTTATGCGATTATTTTTGCCTCAATAACAACTATATGTCGTTTTACAGTGCTCTTGAGGGAATTAAGATGTAAATTACCACTTATAGTCTAATCATTCTGATCACATCATACACAATTTTTACTTTGCATTTTGCATATGTTGCAGCGTCTCACCTGCAGCCAAATTAGATAATTCATTATTCCTTATAAAGTGCGGTACTCAAAGTATTCTAAATGTCTTAAAAATGTTGTTAACATAAAAAAAAATGCATAATGCTGAGAATTAATATAAGACCCTTAAAACAAAGTGGGTTAAGTATATACTTCTCATTATTGGCTAAATGTTATACATAATTTACCATTTCAAGTTTCATATAACGTTGTTTACTTTGATTCTGGTTGATATTAGTATATTTTCGTTGTTGTCTGTATATAATATTTAACATAACATTACATCAAAATAGCTTCTCTTGTCGTGAAAAAAAAAAGAATAGACGTATAAAGTAGACTAACAAGTACGTCCTGAAAACCCCGATTTGAAAATCTAATTCCTGAAAAAATTTAATGTTTCAGTGAACCATATTTGATGTCCATTGCCCGGTTCTAAGTTATAAATTAATTAATATTGCTTGAAAATAACTGTTCTGACTGGTATCCTTAAAAAAATACTAGAAAAGAAAACAGATCATTCTATAGTGCATTCATTAGTTGAGATAAGTATTTTAAATATCTTTATTATAACTATCATACATTAAAACTCAATTTTAATATTGCTAAATAGAAAATTTAATACCATCGAAATGTGAGGGTCCGTATAAATTTAAGTTAGGTCCGGTCTCCGCAAAATTTGTGATGTTATTATATTAGAGATTTATTTAATATAAAATCCCTATACAATTAATTTTGATATGGGGTTACTGTAAATTAAAAAAAGAAGAAGGAAAATGCTATCCGGATATGCGAGTTGATGAGCTCATCGGTATCATTAGACTGGGATCGATGACCGGTTTGTGACCTACACGTTCTGTCGCGTTCGTATTCTCGCTCTCTCGCTTTAGACCTGGTGCCAGTTTAGCTCGTACCAGATGAATCGCTATGGTTCTCTCTTGCGATGAGATAGAAATAAAATAAACTATATACAAAAATATAGGAGAGAACTAGCCTTTGGTTTAGTGGCAAAAGTCAACATCCTATGGACAATTATGAAATTTAAGAGTCTTGACTCTTATCTTTCTGATCAAAAAAAAAATATAGGAGAAACACGTAGGTGACATGCATGAAGGCTGTAGTACAAACCCTTTAAATCACTCCCTCTGGCAATGTAATTGGGAAAAAAAAAGAGGAATCAAAACAAGGAAAAGAAAAGAAACCAAAGAAAAATATGGCATCAATTCGATTTGATTAGTGAATATGAATAATTTATATCAAAGGTGATCATGCATCTCATGGTCATTTAATATTTGTGAATTGATGACCGTACTTGGTCAATGATATAAGTTTAGAATTGATGCTTTGAATTACATAATTAACATGAATTGAAAATCGAAAAGAAATATCAATAGGAAATTAAACACATGAATAAATATCGTGCAAGGATTAGTTGGGGCTTGGTTAATTAGATAATAAATGATGTTAAATTGAGATCCATACTATCGACGGATTATAAAAGGACATAAAAATCTATGACCGATGTAATTAAGGATTAAGTTGATTAATTTAGGTTAGATAACCTCCTAAAGACAACTAATGAAAGATGATTAACAATTATCGATATGATCCTAATAGGTGTTAGTTTACCACCATATCTGTTATGAGCTATCTGATTTTCAATTGTTATTGTTCATTGATAATCATTTGAATCCAATCATATAATACAGAGATACATATGTTCGCATTATAACGTTACATGTTCTACTGATTGCAATACTGATATCATATATTTTAAAATAGAAAAGCTTGCATGATATTTTTTATATATGATACATGTAAAAGTTGTATGATAAGAAATATTTTTAGTTTAATAGTAAAAACATTAAAAAGTTCTATTTTACTCTAAATATGTATTTTACATTTTTAAAGATTTCATATAGAATATTTATTTGATTGAAATGATAAACTATATTATTTTATATATAAATTTATTATAGAGAAGCTGCATCGTAAAATAACTAGTTACTAATATTTTAATCTGACTCTGTTTTGTTGTCGTCTCTTTTGTTTTTCTTTCTGTCGGCTACGTAGTTGGCTGGTCGTCGGATGAATGCAAAAGATATTGGTTGCGTAACACCCTGGTCATGAGGTGTTATACATTTAAAATAGATGAACTCTTAACGTGATCCAATATGTTTAGTATTATTATTAAAGATTAGCATGTTTAATTATATTATTATTTATACATTTTTAGTATTTAGAAAAATATATTCAAATTTTTCTTAATGTGAATTTTTTATCAAATATATTTAAAATTGTATATTAATTATTTATATGAGAATTATTTTATTAAAACGATGTCCGAGTTATAATTCTGATTTATTTATCTATTCTAAAGATATTTATAGAATCTTAAGCCAACCAATAACCAACAAGCCCCATCCGGTGATATTTATCGTCGAAGACTCGAAGTGGCATGGTGACATCTAAATATCTAATTTATTGTGGAAGTGGTCTCGATTTTGGATCTTAGAAAACTGCGAGAAGTCCTTTCTGGTGAAATCAAACAATCATCTAATTTCACCGAATATGCTGAAAACATATTCCATTTGCACATATAATTAACATGTGTCATATATATAGAGAGAGAGTTTGGCTACGATGATTCCATAAGCACTTCATCCAAGTGCTTATGGCTTGAAGTTTAAAATCTCACGTCTGAAATTTTAATTTAAATAGCTCAAAAATTTATTCACATCATAATCTTGTAGATTATCAATTTTCATCATGTTTGGAGTTAGTATACTATACTTAATGATTTTTGAAAGATAGTAACATTTGGCTTATAAAAATGAGTATTTTTAATTATTTTTAGAGTTATTTTTCAAAAAATATTAAGCATAGTAAATTAACTCCAAATTTGATGAAAATTGATAATGTACAAGATTATGATATGAAAAATCTTTTGAGATATTTAAATTAAAATTTTGAGCATGGGGTTTTGAAATTCGAGTCGTAAGTATTTCGACTCGAAATGCTTATGGAATCATCATAGCCAATCCCTATATATATATATATATATATATATATATATATATATATAGTAAAACTAGCGTGCTCCTAGGATCACGGAGCCCCTCCGTAATTCTAGCTCAAAAAGTATATATTAAATGATATTCAAATTTTGATTTATCACTCTCATTAAATTCTTCATATTGAAATTTTGTGAGGTATAAAAATTTGGGATGTTTTAAGTTTTCTAAATCGCTCTTTTTAATTTTTGAAAATAATGTACAAACATTGAATATATTATTATTATTTTTAGAGTTAATTTTCAAAAATTGAAAAAAATGACTTAAAAAATTTGAAACACCCTAAATTTTTGTACTCCATAAGATTTCAATATGATGTATTTAATGAAAATAATAAATTAAAATTTATAGATCATTTGATATATTTTTTGAGCTAAAATTACGGAGGGCTCCGTACTCCTAGGAGCACGCTAACTTTACTATGTATATATAGTAAATCTACGGTGAGCTTAAGCTCACGGAAGGCTTCCGTGAGGTTAGCTCAAAAAATATATCAAATGATCTCCAAATTTTGATTTTTCACTCTCATTAAATTCTTCATATTGAAATCTTGTGCGGTACAAAAATTTGGGATGTTTCGAGTTTTCTAAATCACTTTTTTCAATTTTTGAAAATCAGCTCCAAAAATAATAATAAAATATTCAATATTTGTACATTATTTTCAAAAATTAAAAAGAGTGAATTAAAAAACTCGAAACATCCCAAATTTTTGTACCCATAAGATTTCAATATGAAGAATTTAATGAGATTGAAAAATCAAAATTTGAAAATTATTTGATATATTTTTTGAGCTAAGCTCACAAAAATCTTCCGTGAGCTTAAACTCACCGTAGATTTACTATATATATATATATATATTTTTTTTTTCTACATTCATGCCAACTTTGCGATTACGTTCCATTAAATGGAACATACACATTCATTCAATGGTCAAATTATTGGCCAATTTCTCAAGCCCACTGGCTAAAAGCGTTTTCTGGATTTTTGGGAGAAACGACGTTTGAATCGATCTGAGTTCTTTGTCGCTATTGATCTCATTTTTTATATATAATTTTGATTAATTCATTTTGAAGAACCGTATGTTGCCTTGCCTTAGTCAGAATCTCATGTAAAAAAATAATTTCTAACTTAAATACAATTTTCAGTCTCGGTTATTAATATTTTACAACACACTCACATCATAATTTGATTTAAATGACGACAAGATGAATGAGTTGCAAATGTATTTCGGTTATTTTTTCGCATAATAGTATTTGTATATATCTCAAACTTAATTAGTTGGGCTAATTTCTGATGTACGCAACCATGAAAAATTTCTCAATATACCAAATCGGAAGTTGGGTTAATTATTTCGATACAATATACCAAATCGGAAGAAATTTTTTATCTCCAATCAAATAATTTAAAATTTTTAATGATATTTTTTTTAGTAAAATCATTACAAATGACCGATCAAATTTGAAATTGACTTGAATTTCGTACACTTCTTACACGAAAGATTCTGACATATATGTAAATTTAGTTTTTTTAAGATATATATCATAAAAAAATATGTACAAATTATCTATCTAAAATGAAAAAGAATAAGATATATCGTAAAGTTAGTACGGGAGAATGATGTCGACATTTTTATTAATAACAAAAAATAAATAAATTACGAGACCAACAAAAATCATTCGAAAATTTTGCATGACGGTCCTCCTTTGCCATTCTGTTTCCAGAACGGAAATAAGAAATCAGTCCATGATCCACGTTCCACACGGCATAAATCCCTATTTCCTTGATTTCCTCTCTCTTTTTGACTTGTGTGAACCCTTTTTGCTGACAATGAAAATTTATATCTCCTGTCGTCGTTTTTTTGTGGAAACCGGGACAGAGGCCTCCTTTCTCTTCCAAGGAGGGGGAGGAATTGGATCAAAGCTCCTTTTTAAATAGGAGCGGCTGCTACGTTGTATTAATTATATCAATCTTACTTTAATTGAGAAAGAAATCGCCTCAAAAACAATTATAAGGGAAATGAAGAAGAATCAAAAGTGGGACCTTCAGTAATATCATTTTAAAGAAAAATCAAACCGTTATAATATAAGATCATAAGAATGCTTTAATTAATTTTTAAGGTCTTCTATTTGAAATCAATAGTCGAAAAAATCTTTTATTATATAAATAAACTTGAAAAATAGAAAGAAGATAAACATCTTTTCTCATCAAAAACTTCAGGTCAAAGATCATAATTCTGAGTTTGGTACAAATTTAATTATATTGATATTAATTTTATGAATGTATAATTCAATATAAGTTCGATAAGTAATTTTAATGTAATGTAATAAATATTAATTCCACAGCTATATATAATGTTATTAGAACAAATTAAATCATACATAATATACTATTTTCTGTAACTTAGTTTAATTATTTTAATTATTCAAAGATCAAAATATATGTCTTTATTATTATATGCTCTCCTGTTATACATGTATGTTGCTATTTTAGTTATTTTAATGAAAACATAAAATATGATCAACAAATAGGATGTTTTTATTAAAAAATTGCAACGTTTTTTTTTCAAATTGATATTTTATTATTTAACATTCTAACTTTTCTCCAATCCATGTCATTAAGCTGAAGGATTAATTTGCCGTTGAAAATATTTCTGGGAGATAAATTATAGTTTTCGTTTGAGAAATATTTTTTCTCCAAGTAAATTACGATTCGATATTTTTAAGATGTAATACCTACATATAAAAATAGAATATTTTTTAGCTGGTTTTTTGAATGAATAAATGGCCTAATTTGGGAAAATTAAAAATTTAATAATAGTAGTAGTACTGAAACCAATTTAAATGTAAATAATCATTTGATTACTGACGAATCAATGTCCAATTAATGAAAATTCCTTGGTCATATAACGACGCACGTCATTGGTTGGTCCATTTACAACTGTTTTTGTGCTTGCAGATTTCTTTTATTTTTTTCTTTCATCATAATTATTTATTTATAGTTTCTTGACAAATCAACATCACACATCAAATAAATATCATAATTGGACAAAATAAACCCTGTTCGGCATTTATCATTCACTGGGAAATAAACAATTCACTGACAGTATTATTTTTTTCCTACATATCTTTCAGTTCATTTCTATTCCCGCATTCATCCAGGGTTCTGCCAAAATAGACCCTCGGCCTGTTCGGATTTGTTACTTGGGAAAAAAAAATCAGTTAAAGTGAAATATTTTTTTCCTACGTTAACAGTGTATTTTAGTTCAAAATCAAAATCCATTTCTATTCCCTCTAGATCATCGAACAGGTCCTTAATGTATGTTTTGTTCATATGGACTAGGAAATGGAGGAATGGGTAAGATTTTCTACTCAATGGGGAGTTAGTTCCAAACATGTTCAGCGGCAAAAGGTTCAGAAGTGGGTTGGGTGAGAATTCCCATTTGAACTCACCAAAGGACTGTTCGGATACGACCCACGCATGGGTTTGGGTAAGGAAAATGAGTTGATTTCTATTGTACGTGCAGGTTAAAAAAAATTAATCAGATTAAATTTTTTCCTGACTGAACAATCCGCGCGTAGAACAGGCCCCAACTGAATACAAAACATTATGTCTAATATAATTATTTTTTTCCCATCTTGCTTGGGAACCCATTATTTAATATCACTGAAATTGACACCTTTTTTTTTTTCCAATCACAGTTTCATGAAATCACCGAAGAGGCCTATTCGATGGTGTGTATAAAGGCATGAATGGAAATGGATTTAGATTTTTCTTCTTGAGTAGTGTTCGGTATCTATTTTGGTGCAAATGGCAATGGATTGATTTTTTCAAATATATACTTAAAAAGTATAATTCTCTTGGATAAAAAAATAATTCATCCGGACTTAAATTTTTTTCTTCCCAATAATCTTGGAAATGCACTTGTTGATAGCGTGAAAATCCAAACTCAATTCACTTGAAAATAGAGGTGCTTCGTATGGGTGGAATAAATGAGTATGGATCCAATAATATAATTTGTGGGATCCCATTAGTATGGGAATATTTGAAGATGTTTAAAAGAGAAGTGTTCGGATGTGAAGGATATGGGAATGAGAATTTAATCAATTTCGTTGAAATGGATTAATGTTATTTATTTAGTTCACCAAAAAAACAATAATATGATCTTAGAATATTCAAACTCAACTCAATATTATTCAAATCAAAAGTAATAGTAGATTAGACTCCACCACTATTGGACCGTTTTTAAAGGCACTGACTAGATCTACTATATTTTTTTACTGAATAATTCGTAAACAAAATATTTTTGGCTCAAAAATACATTATATATTAAATTGATGAATTATTCGTGAAACATTCAATTATATAAATGAGATTATATATTTTTAAAATTTTAACATTTTAATATATATTCTATTTATATTATATGAAACAAATTAGACTTGAATTATACTCGTATTATACCGAATTATAAATTTCGACCTCGTCAAATAATTTTCAAATCCCAAATTTATTACTATGAACATAAAAGAGCTACCATACTGACATTTGCTTCAACCCTTGCTTGAAGGGAGACAACATGATTCATACTCTCTGTCGGAGATCTTACGCTTGGTGGCTTCTAGGCTCTTTCCACCAAAGCAATTTAAAATATACCCAAAAATCTGACTTAGGGACAAAAGGGACTAATTCATCAAAAACTATATTAAAAAATTAATTAGAGACACATTAAATGGGGTTTGATAATCAGAGGCATTCCGTGTGAACTTTTTAATACTATTTGAATTGAAAAATGTATATCAAAAGATTAAAATTATAATGACGTTTAAAATATGCTTGAGGTCATCTAGGGATGAGTGAGAGGCAGCCTTGAATTTTTTCCACAAAGAAAAAATAAATATACCAAAATATATTTTTCGAAAAATTAAATTATGTTATATGAGTAATTAAGCTACTTGGCATTTTTTTTGTCAGCAAAAGAAACTTTGCACCATTTTTGAAATAATGTAACAGTAGCTTAATTGAGTCAGATTTTTTATTTGTAGTAAATAAAATAAAAAGATGAGATAAATAATATGAATGCTCTGCGGTTTTGCACTCCCAGACCGGAACGAGTTTGAAACTCCAAACTTGATCCCAATTTTTTTTTTGGGTGTTAAGTATTCATAGCTATGGAAAATGAAAAATCTAAGGCCCTGTTCGGAGTAATCCCGGAGTAATGGGATTGATGGGATTTTCAACTCTAGAGAAAATTATTTTCCATATCTGTTCGGCAATCAAAAAAATAAATTTGGATTGGGTGACTTTTCCCACTTGAACTCACTCAACTCAGTACAAATTGGTGGGAAAAATAACAATAGATCTGATCAAATTTATTTTTTCCCACGTTAACTGGGAACTCAGCATCTCGCACACTTGGAACCCACGTCCATTCATTTCCTTTCCCAACAAACACTTGACAGCCGAACAGGACCTAAATGATGCTTCACCTGACAAGTGACAACTTGACGGGAGCAATTATTAGCTTGTACTGTATCATGACCGCCTAGATGAATAAAACAGCTCTTTGTTGTCACTTGTCAGGTGAAGCATCATTAGCTTGTACTGTATCATGACCGTCTAGATGAATAAAACAGCTCTTGTTAATACATTTTATTATTTATATTTAATTTTGAATGTTTTATTTAAGAAGCTGAGTTTTTGCCGGTATATCATGATAAATTTTGATATATATATATATATATATATATATATATATATATATATATATATATATATATATATATATATATATATATATAAGTTGATATACCGTGAGCTTAAGCTCACGGAGGTCTTTCGTGAGATTAACTCAAAAATTATATCAATTCATCTTCAAATTTGAATTTTTCACTCTCATTAAATTCTTCATATTGAAATCTTATGGTGTACAAAAATTTGGGATGTTTTGAGTTTTCTAAGTCATTCTTTTTAATTTTTAAAAATCGACTCTAAAAATAATAATAAAATTGTCACACCCCAAAATAAATGAATCGGGTTAGGGGTGCTTAATCCCGCCACGTACGCACGACGAGACGTGCGTACGAAAGGCTAAATGAATAAAATAAGGCAATCACAGAATAAACAAAATAATAATAATAAGAATACATGACCATACAGTCCAGAATGAACAAAGAGAATACAACGCCCACATAGGCGGGGGCTAGCTCCATCGGAATGGGCAGCAATCTCTCAAATAAAAACCCAAAAGAAAGAAATAAGACTCAAAAACCCGATGGATCCTAACTGACTACCCAGCTCACATGCCAATGCAGAGAAGCATCCCTGTCATCGCGCAGGACTGTCCCTAGCACTCGCTCCAAGAAAAATCCCGAACCTGAAATACCTGGATCCCACAACCACCGTGGAAACGTGAGTAATTTTAAAAATTACTCAGTACGGATTTAGATCCAGCCTTAAGATTTAATCTTCTTTCCTAGACTGGACCCAAAAACCGATACTGATGTTTGAAATGCAATATAACATTGATGAGTAAATATAAATAATATTATTATGCACATTGACCTACATGATATAATATGATATGGTAAAGAAACCCGAAATAGAAAATTACTCGTGGAAATAATAATATAATATAAAGTATAAGATACGAGAGTCAAACACCCGTAATAAATACCCAGTTGTAAATTTACTGCACTCATCCCGAGCGGGCACTACCAGGGCCCAACTTACTAACTCGGGCCTTGCCTAAGCGGGCACTACCGGGCCCAACTTACTAACTTAGGACTTTATGTTTGTGCGGCGACAACGCCGCACAAACGACAATTCGGGCTCCCGGGGCGATAACGCCCTAGGAGAGTGAACGGCTATAAAGCACGTACTCTGGTCTGCTGAATCTGATAATTCACCTTTCAAAAATATAAACCAATGGATATAATATGTCTTCAGTTGCCATATCGTAAAAAGGAGATAACTACCCGTGAATTTATAAAACGGAAACAAATGGGAGCCTACACTGGACCAACCAAGGGTCAGAGGACCGCATCCCGTAAAAGTATCAAAGCGAAATATAAACAAATGGGAGCCTACACTGTACCCACTAAGGTCAGCGGACCGCATCCCGACTTTCTCTGTACCAACTAAGGGCCAAAGGAGAAAGCCCTTCGGACAATATTAGGATCCTAAATACGCCGGATAAATATAATAATATAGTATCACGAAATAGATTCCAGTCTCGGATATGGCCGCCCACACTAAATACTGAAGTACACGGTATCCTAAATCACTCAAATTTGGATTGAAAATTTAATCATATAAAGAATAATAATAAAATATAGTAAAGATCAAAGAAAACACTCCGACACAGCCGAACCCGCCAAATGACGGATCGGTGGATAACCCGACAAAGCGAGGATGCGCAAAGTGCATATACGATGCCCGGTGGGTCCCACGGCCTATGGGTCACCGTACGTAACCACAACGGCCGGTTATGCAAGGCAACTCCGACCGAGAATTACCCGTCCGCCTCTCAAGACTCCCATGCATTTAATGCATGATTAACTACGACTTAATTTATAATCGTGATAATAATAATATCTTCCTAATAATTATAATCTACAACTTGAATTATTTAAATCTATCTCATTCCTATCTCGGGACTAATTCCCGAGATCCTACCCCTATCCTGTCTACGTGCAGTATGACATGATATGACATGTAAATGCGGGTATGTCTCAAATATGCTGGTCAATTTACCGGATGCATATGACAGGTCAGATTTAGACTCTACAAATTTTTGGTCAGAAAATACCGCAATTCAGATATATTTTTAAAACGGTTTTATTTTCGGTTTGGGTTCCTATTTCGAAGAAAGAAAATTAAATCCCAGAAACCGTGCACTCTTGGTGAGGATCGCGAGTCGCTCTACTCCGGAGGTAGAACACCGCCTCGGGGTCGGTGTCCGCGTACGTCGGGTCGGGAATGACCTCGTACTCGTACTCCGCGAGGGGATCCGAGTCGACTGTATCACCTATTGTAATTTAAATTAGATGTTTATTAGTTTTAACTTGATTTACTTCACAATTAATAATTAAATTTGATTGATAATTTAATTAAGCGTTTGTTCGGGTTTGTCGTCTTTTCTTGAAAATTTCGGCAACATTTCTGCTGCATTTACGCGGTGTCGGAAATTTTAGTCGCCCAATTTAGGGATCCGTTAAATGGTGTCTATCGTTCGTGATTGCTTTCATACGTCCATTCTTTATTTTTAAATTCGAGTTCATGTATTTAATTTCTAAACCAATTAATTTAAAATAGAGAAATTAATTAATATATATTTATTAATATTATTCTATTCTTAAATAGAGAAATTGATTAATAGGTATTTATATATATTAATTAATGTTATTCAATTATTAAAATAGAGAAATTGATTAATATATATTTTATATTATAAATTATTATTATATTTTATTTATTATTTTACAACCCTTAATTATTTATAGTATATTCTTTAATTATGTTTTATTTTATTTATACTAGTATTATTTTTATAATTTAGATATTATATTAATAGAAGTAAAAGAAATTAATGAACTTAATTAAATGAACTTAATTTTAATTTAACGTGTTTGTTTTAATTAAACTATGTTGGTGTTTTGAGATTATATTTATTTCAATTAATGTAACTTATTTAATTCATTTAAATTAATTAAGTTAGCTTAATGTTATCCCTTAATTAATTTAATTGTAATTAGGATAATTAACTATTTAGAATTAGAGAAATTGATTAATATATAACATTATATAATTGATATTATTCTTATTAAAAATAGAGAAATTGGTTAATATGTAATTATATATTTATATATTTATTTATATTATTTTAAAATAGAAAAATTGATTAATATATATTTTATGTTATAAATTATTATCATACCTCAATTATTACTTTAAAATTTCTAATTATTTATATCATACTCTTTAATTATATTTTATTTTATATATTTATATTATTTTCATCAATTAGAAAATATACTACATAAAACTAGAATTTAAATTAAAATAAAAACTAAATTAAAGTAATTAAATTCAATTAAACTTAATTTTAAATTAAACGTTTTTATTTATTTAAACGTGTTGGTGTTTTAATGTTCGGGATCATACGCTGACTACCAAATCGTTGGTGCCAATGCACCGATATCCCGAATCGGGGGCAGTCAGGGAATATAATCATTTCCCGGTATATTCAAGTTTACGTAATTATCCATGACGCCACCAAACCTTTCGGGGCGGCGTCAATTAATTAGACACTTTTAAATTAGGCATATTTTATTATACATATTAATATTAACAAACATAATGTATTAAGATCATATTATCTTATTATTCCAATGTTAAGGATGATTTATATTTGTATTATGATCCTATATTTAGAAATAACACAATCACGTGGATATCATGGTTCTCATTTGATAGCCAATCACGAATTTCTTTCATTATTTTATTGTTTACACTTGAAGTCAGCATTGAATTGATTTAGTGAAATTTGTGTTTGACGATTATGTATAGTATAAATGGGTGCCTTACATCTATCGGTTGTCAACAGCCTTACCATATATATTTTGTAATACGGTTTTGAATTTATTACCCTACAGATAACTTCTTTTTTTTTTTTATTTACTGAAACAAATGTGATTTATGCGTATGTCTAGTCTAATCCCATCGTCATTTTCCCTTAATTATATTATAGCAGAATCCTACAAGAATTTAAATTGACCCCATCAATCACAGTACCGGCAAGCAAATAGCACTGCCAGCACCCATACACTGGGACTACCATCACAACAGAACAACCCCAATCGGTACCAGAGATAGAATAGCGAGCACGCAAGTGACCTGGCCAATTCAAATTAAGGACGATGAATCCGGGACTAAGCAACAGACCATGGGACAACCCAGTGCACGGGTCAAGACAGAATAACCAGAACCAACACAATTAAGGCAACAGAGAAATAAATCAGCACAAATTGAGGTCACTCATAACAACCAAGCTCATGGTCGGCACAGCCCAAACCATTGCAAGATAACACAAGCATGCAAGAGGGACCATGTCAGCGCCTCTGCTTCACTGTACCAAACGGTAACAGCGTACCAGGGATCGACTATTAGGCTTCATAATCGACACAAGGGATAAAATAACAACAAAGGCAGAATAACAAGCAACATTAGAGCGACACGAGGCTCAGCCTCGACATAAGGCCCACACGGCCAAGAGACAAAGAAGAATAATATTACCCGGTTTCACACAAGGTAGTAAAAGAGCGAGTCGGGGGAGGCTCTGGCCAACAATGGCTCTGATGAGGAAGGCACGATAGATACGACATCGGGTGCTAGTGAGACAGTCGCCGTTGGTCTAAGGCCGGGCCAACTAGGGTTCGGAAATTGGGGGTGGTAGATCTATCCAAACAGCAGGGACAGGCGGATTGAATGGGTAAGGCGGAACCGCCAAGGGGAGAGGGAGATCTCCCTGGTGGTGGGGGTGTGCCAGGGAAAAACAAAAGAAAAAAGGAAAGAATGGGTGGGGAGAAATGGACACGGGCAGGAGGAAGAGAGAGAGGGAGAGAGAGAGAGGGGGAGGGAGAGAGATGTGAGTGATGTGATGGGTATTAAATGAGAGATAATGGGTTGAGGATTTTCCGTGGCATTTCGGTGTGGGAGATGGCGTAGCTAGTCGAATTTATTGAATAAATTATTTTATTTCATATGTTACCATTAGTTTTAAATAGAAATTTATTCAAATTAAGCATATTATCTCATAGTCATTATCTTCATATTTTTAATTCGATCGTCTATTGTGTTTATTTTATATTGTCTCGTTAGATTTGATTTCTATTCCTATATTTATTTGTGCTAAGTTATTATTATTATTTTTATTTATTATATTTTTTTTATTATATTTTTTTATTTTCGAAATAATGTTAAGAATCTTTAAATTATATTTATTTATTTTTATTTTTATATATATATATATATTTATATATTTATATTGCGGAATTATATTATTTACTAATTTGTGTTAAATTAATTTATTTATTACCTTAATTATCATTATTTCTTAATTAAATTTCACGGTTTAACAAAAATATTCAATATTTGTATATTATTTTCAAAAATTAAAAAGAGCGACTTAGAAAACTCAAAATATCCTAAAATTTCAAGATTTCAATATGAAGAATTTAATTAGAGTGAAAAATTCAAATTTGGAGATGATTTGATATACTTTTTGAGTTAAACTCACGGAAGGCCTCCGTGAGCTTAAGCTCACGGTATCTTTACTATATATATATATATATATATATTTATATATAGAGAGAGAGAGTTATGCTACGGTTAGTCATGAAATATAAAATATTTTTGTACTTCGCGTCGTATCTTCCATTTCCAAATTCAAAACATCGATCTGACCGTTAAAAGTGTTCTCCATATTGAAATATGTTTGGAGACCAAATTTCATATTTTTTTAGAAATTTTTTACTATTATCTTTTAGGAAATGAAAATGCATTGAGTTTATGATTTCTAATAAGAACAATTTTTTAATCCTAAAAAAAATAGAAAAAAATTTCTAAAATAATAAAATTTAGTCTCCAAATATATTTTAATATAAAAAACACTTTAAATGGTCGGATCGGTGTTTTGAATTTAAAAACGAGAGATACGACGCGAAGTACAAAAATATTTTATACTTTGCGACTAACCGTAGCATAATTTTTTATATATATATATATAGTAAATCTACGGTTTGCTTAAACTCACGGAAGACTTCTGTGAGATTAGCTCAAAAAGTATACCAAATGATCTCCAAATTTTGATTTTTCAATCTCATTAAATTCTTTATATTGAAATCTTATGGGGAACAAAATTTTGGAATGTTTCGAGTTTTTTAATTTACTCTTTTTAATTTTTGAAAATAATATACAATTATTGAATATTTTTTTATTATTTTTGGAGCTGATTTTAAAAAATTGAAAAGAGTGACTTAGAAAAACTCAAAAATCTCAAATTTTTGTACCCTATAAGATTTCAATATGAAGAATTTAATGAGATTGAAAAATCAAAATTTGGAGATCATTTGATATATTTTTTGAGCTAAGTTCACGGAGGTCTTCCGTGAGCTTAAGCTCACCGTAGATTTACTCTCTCTCTCTCTATATATATATTTATGAGTTCAAACTTTGACATTATTTTTTTTTAAATTGTTTTCGTACCATACATTTTAGTTTTAAAGTACTTAATTTTATTATTTTGTTAATGATTTTTTATTAATTTAACAATGTCCTTTTTCAATTAAAATATTCAGAAAGGGCTTGCATCCTTCTTCACACGATAATATGATAATGTAGATACTAGTATTTTGCTATGGTGATGTTTTTTTTAAAAAAAAAAATCTTCATGTGAAAAAAATAAAATAAAAATGAAAATAATTTTGTAATTAATATGAATTTCAATCATGAATACATAGTTAATGTAAAATAAATGCAGAGAAGAAAGCTAACATTCATAATTTAAGAAAAGTAAAAATTCATAATTAATGATAATCTAAGAAAAAAAGAAATAAAGTGGAGCAATTATACTCCTAAATTATATATAATTTCGTATAATAAATAAAATTAAGAAAAATTATAATTTCAACACAAATGACCATAGAAATAGTAATATTATTTGTCGAATAACTCAATCCGATGGTTGATATTAACTATAGAAATTCAACAAAAATCTAAATTGTTACGGAATTAAGACACTGACGTATTTAATAAGGAATAGAGATTCTAATAATTCAAATTAAGAAGTTTATGAAGATACAAATGAAGAATGCAAGTAGGAGACATTTTTTGTCCTTTTGGTCACATAGTCATGGAATAACGGTTCAAAAAAAAAGAACGAACAAGATGGGATCGATTGAAATTCGATTCAATTTTAAACTCGACCAAGTTAGAAGTGCAAAATTGCAGATACTCAGGCTATTTACCTTATTTTTTTTATTTATTATAAAAAAAAATTATGCAATTGAGTTGTCATAACATGCCCTTAAATTTCTTTTTATGCTTTACATCTCTAATTACGTATATTCTCCGATACATCACGTAATGTATTCGGTACGTATCTATACCGTACCTAATATATATCCGTACCCGATACACATCCAATATTTATTCAGCTGGATAACATAGATCCAGGCATCCAGCGTATATCTACATCGATTTTTTCTAATAATAAATTGCATATTCACTTGATCAGGGTAATATTTTTCGTAATCTTTTCGTCTTTTACGACCAAGTGAAAAGAAAAGACACATTTCCTAAAAAAAAGAAAACTCACTTTTCATTTCCTAGACACCAGACACAAAAGACAAAACCATGAGGCTCCCTGTTGTGCTTCATACTTCAGTACCGTGCTGGCGGTAACCCTATCCGTTAGGCAAAAAATAAAAAGTAACTCTGTTTCACAGAAAAAGAGATATCGCTATCACAAAAAAACATCATACTACTTTTTAAGATAACATTTTTTAGGTAAGAGTACGATTTATGCTATAGTTTTAAGAGTTAGATTATTATGCCATAGTTAATGATAAAATTTATTATGGATTTAAAAATATAAGTAAATTATCTTTAGATTTTGATTTATTGCATCTCAATAAATTTTTTATAATAAAATATAATGGGATATAAATATTTTTATTTTTAAATTTTTTTAGTATTAGTTTTGAATTTTAAAAAAATGACCTAAAAAATATATATTATTTTTTTATTATTGAATCATCTTAAAAAAAATTAAATCTAATACTTAGAAAATTTAAAAAATATATTTTATATATTTCATCATATTTTGATATAAAAAATATATTGAGATTCATAAATCAAGATTTGGAGATGATTTGCTTGTATTTTTAATATGTAGCAAATTTGATCATTAACTACGTGTAATACCATACCCTAATTCATAGTTTCAAATCATCTCATTTCATTTATACGCTTCAAATTTAACTCTGGTGATGTATTTGTGGTTTTCATTTTCCGTAAAAACATATAAAAAAATATGACGCAAATGTGCATAGAAAAATTAAGGTAGCAGATGCAAGCCGGAATCCCAATGAAATAAAATACCACTATAATTGTATTTTTTTACATTTGTTTTGAATTTAGTATGCATTTTCTGTTCAGAATTTATTTCAAATCTATCTTATTTTTTAACAACCTTATTTTTATCATTTTACCACATCTTTTATAATTTATTTGCCTAATAAATCTCAAAAGAACGATAAAAAGTATAAAAATAGAAATACGAAAATAATTAATTTTTGATAACCTGTATACATTATAATGACCAACTCAGAAGTAAGATTAATGCTAAATAAAATAAATTTTGTTAAAATCTCAATTTTAAATTTTTAAATGAAATTACACGACTTGCTTTATAAATACAACATTGAATGTAAACACCAATTTCACAAAATATTTGAAAAAAACCATTGGTTCTCTAAATTTATATTTTCTTATTTGCATGAGCAGGCATTAAATTAAACCATCAATTGGGGAATGGGGACAAAATGGAAAGATGAGCGGCAGAAAAATTAGGTTATTAATATTTAAATATTTTTCTATATTCCTGTCAACATTTCCACAATTCCACTGGCTTTTTATAGCAAATAATACGAAAGGGCCTCTTTAAGAAAAGCACACCCTCCTAAAAAATGCTCCCCAAGTTCTTGTAGCATGAAGTAATGCTTACACTTCATGTGCGTGGTAGAAACATATAGGCATCAAGGAAAGACCCCCAAGACACGTATTACCAAACCGCACCGCACCGCCAATTTAACCGTCTCACGGTCTCAGTGATAATTTTTTGCAAAAAAAAAAAGGACCAAAGAGATGGTGCATACTGCTTAGGGTAACCTCGGTGAAGAGTATGAACTTACTAAAAATGTAAAATTGTGGTCCTATTTGTCATTTTCAGTACAAATTCTTGAGACAATAACAAGGACATAACTAGGGATATTAACACACTGAACACGAAACAAAAGCAGAGAAAATTTTGAATCACAAGCATGGTTAGAGTACCACAAAATGAGAAGATAAGACGCTTAACAACCTAACAGGCTGAAGTCAGGTTGTTAATTCTGAAGTCTATGGTAGCCATCAGCTCGAAACAATTTTAGGTCTGATTGTCATTTATTCTTAACTCAGCCAAGAAATAGAAACAAATCATAATGTATAACAAACAAACAAAAAATAGAGAGCATAACAGTGAGCCAAAGAGACATAGCGAGAGAGAGCAACAACGATATCAAGGGCAAAAGTGTTATTTTATTGTTATGTCAATTTTATGCACCAATGATATCAAGGGCAAACTACAACATTACCTTATAAAGAATTATAAGGTAATATTCAGGGACTCTGTTTGTACCAGAGGACTTTCTTTCATGATCTTTTAGGTGTTACGCTATGTACCGTGTCTCTCAAGGTCAGGGATCTCTTGGTTCCACATCAGCTCCAACTAAAAGAATATTCTCCAAAAGGAACTAACGACTAAAAAGACAAGATAACAACTAAAAAGTATCAGAAGCAGTGTAGACTATATTTATTCTATGTGCTCAAATGTATTAAAATGTGTCACTTACAATAAAGACTTGAGCTTTTTCTTGCAAAATTACCTTGTTTTCACCTCATTTCTCCTCACAATCACAGAAAAGAGAACATCAATAAGAAGATGTTATAATATAAACATCAAATTGAGGTATAGAAATAGGAATCATATGCATATACTACCACGGGCTAAAGCATTAATTCAGTTTATTTAAGCCATGTTTGTTGTGACTTCAAATTTGGCACAAATCCATTAAAATTCCAAACCTACATTTGTTATAGAAGTGAGCAGAGAAAACTAAAATTTATCCGAGCCATTGTGATAATAATGATGAAATAAACTCTGTTGATGTCTAGATCTCTTATTTCTGCTCGTTATATTAGTCTCTGTTTAAACTTTATTTGCATGTCCAGCCTAACTAATATCAATAATTGTTGGTTAATTACTAATAATGAAATTCAAGGGAATTCTTTGAAATATAATGGACAACAACAAACAAAGAAAATAAAACAACAACTTTAGCAACTAATAGTTATACGGAACACCAACTACTATGTATTGTGGTGGTGCATGTCTTTATTCTCAAATTTCAGCAACAGACGCCAACTTGCTCGGAAAGCATATTCAGACACGTCCCCTCACTTCAGCAACTAACATCTGCCAAAAAAGGAACTCACATTTTACCATGTAGATTTTTAATTTCTAAAATAAAAACAGCAAGTGCAAAAACCTTCTTCATCTTTGTTCCTATTGTATCATGAGATTGTCAGCTCATTTTCCTTTCAATCACCATATTACTTTAAAAAGAAAAATATAAATGTAGCAGAGTTCATGAGAGATGTAATATCTTGTATTTTGGAATAAAACAAGTTAAACATATGGAATTAAGTTTAAGAAAATTTTATTGATTCTGATCAAGCTTTATGTATCTAGATGTTTCATTGTTGCAAGCTCTTTGCTTCTGCCAACAAAAAGTCCCACTGGTCAAATGGAATGAAGATTAGATACACCCTTTAGACTATGTATCTAGATGTCTCATTGTTACTTGTTGTATTAGTCTCTCTTTTTTTTAACTCTTGTTCCATGTTCAGCCAAGGATCAACAATACTTACATAATTGTTATAATGAAATGTATATTTTAAAATCTGAAAACACTTGTTATTATGTCCCAAAATAATAGGCACCTAAAATGAAGGACACCTTCAGCATTCATGCGTGTGCACAAAAATTTATAGAATAAATCTATTTAGAAATCAAGTAGACATGCTGGAAAATTGGAGAAATTAATTCTTGACCTCCACATAATCATCTTTGTTCATACTGTATCATGAGCTTGTCATTCTTGAAGTCACCAAACTAAGTTGAAAAGAAAAAAAATGTAGCATAATCCATGAGAAAATTTAAATTATGATGTAATATCTTGTATTTCGGTATTCTTTTTAAGCAAAGCACAAGAGAAGACATGAAGGTTTTCTTTCTCAAAAAAGTGACCTTTTCTTTTTCCTCTCAAGGTGTTTATGATTAGAGGAACGATGGATGGTGTTCATGACTATGGGAATGATGGATTCTGCCAACCGGTCAACATGAATGGAGAGGCATGTTGAGGTGTCACTATCAGGCTTTCATTCTCCTTTCCTGACTCTAAAACATAAGTTACATAAATATATTAAAAAAAATAAACATATGGAAGAAAGTTTAAGAAGACGCTCGTCTTTCATTAATTGCAATCAAGTTTTTCTGCTCAACCTATCCATTTTGCCATGAGCCCTCTGCTTCTGCCTACAAAAAGATTCATTAATCAAAAGAAAAGAAGATTATATACACCTTATGTGATAATAATGATAAAATAACACTCTTTTGATTATGCATTTAGATGTTACATTGTTGCTTGTAACATTAGTATCTTTTATTAACTCTAGTTCCATGTTCAAGCAAATATCAACAATCCTTACATAGTTGTTATATTGAGATACATATTTTAAAATCTGGAATGGCCTATTATTGTGTCCCAAAACAATATCCACCTAAAATGAAGGACATCTGCAGCAATCATGCATATGCATAAAACTTCATAGAATAAATTTATTTCGAAATCATGCAGTCCTGTCTGTAAATAGGAATAAGGAAGTAATTCTTGAAGTCCACATAATCACCCTTCAAAATATAAATCCACAAAAGTCAGTAGGCTTGGTACAGAAAAAAAATAAAATGAAAGACCAAACCAATTGAACAAAGACACTGATAAATTTTACCAATTACAAGATGAATGACAAAGTATAGATGAAACATAAAAAGCAAGTGGCAGCTTGCAAGATGCAAGCTAAGTGCAAAGCCACCAACAAGGACATCCCCTACCTTATTCAAAAGGAAGACCAACGAAAAACTGCAAAATTAAATTGGAGAAAAGTTAATTTTAAATTGAAACAAATAAAAAATTTTGAACTTTTTTATTTCTAATTTCTCAAAATAAAAATAAAAAAAATTGAAAGTGCGCATTCCCTGCTCAATTTATTTAATGGTCCGGTGTGTCTGTCATCTAATATTTTCCTTACAGTCATTATAGAATTGAACCTATATAAAGAAGAAAAATAGTGAATATCATGTTTCCCCAAGCTGTTCTGCTCACCATACCATCTTAAAATTCTCTCTCATCATACCATCTTAAAATTTTAATGGTGGAGTTTAAATGACATTGTGATGAATGATTAACGTAACTAATCTATAAATTATTCAAATCTGGTACATATTCCATCTTAGTCATTAGCAACACATTTATAATTTTTTTTTATTTGAGCAGTATTTTTTAAAGATATATCATAGTCCATAAGTATTGAATGTACCGTAAAAATGAAATCTAGACTTAAATTACTATAAAAAAAACATATATACGATAAAATAACACAAGAACAATTTAAGATGCACGTCATGCTAATTATATTGTGATTCGGTATAGAAACCAAAGAAATGGGACATCAATATCAATAATTCGAAGAAAAATGACAATATATTATTTGAAAATACGAACCTTTTCGAATTTAGTGCTTTAAAACGCATCAGCACCATTTCTGCTCAACACAAACACTGACCTGTTGAGAAAAAAAGAAAACAAATTTACAGGCATTTTGGCAAAACATATTTACATTAAAAATGACAATCTGTTAAAGTTGTATACGCTACAACATACGTATTTACATGAACAATGGTTGGCCAAATGAAGTCTTGAATTTTCCCTATTGCAACCAGCTTTTAGATTTGCCTTATCCCCGCACCTTCTATAAAATAAAAAAAGAGTCACTTATGCGCGCTCCACCATGAATAGTAATATTTATTTTTCAAGTTGCTCATCAATATAAATCAATAAAATACTTTATTCTTTTTTCAATTTGGTAGTTATATATATTGTTCAAAATCAAATTTTAAGTAATTTATATATGTTGATATTATATCCAGCATCTAATTTCGAATCATTAATATTAATTTTAAGCGAAACATTACATAGTAATGTCGGCATAATATAAAGGTATGATTTAAACTTGAAAATAGTGAGCCAGGTTATATGTTTATTTGAGCCCTTAGATATTCTTTTTATCGTTTAAACGAGAAAAAAAAATGGAAGTAGCACAATCTTGTTAATTTTTCGATCTATTTTCTCAGGATGAAATGAAATGAGGATAATGTTGTTACATTAATTCCATGGATACATGAATTTTTTTTATTCCATATGTGTTGGCAATCTCATGATTGGTGAAACCCAAGTTCTGATCCAGACGAATTTAATTATTTCCTAGACGCCGAACACGCCTTATTAAAGAGGGGATGAAATATTTGGGCCCTTCAACTTGGCTCAACATAGTTGATATACTATAACTACTTTGGTAATATTATATAGTATAAATCTATCAATCGTTCTCCTTGGTCTATATACTTTAATAGTTGTACACAGGGTCTAAATTCTTGATTTTATTGATTGTCATATTTTTTGTGTCGTCGAAATTAGGGACATTGACGTCATGTATTGCAGCATTGGCGTGGTAGATAAATACCATCTAACGAAAAGCATATGTCGTGTGACATTTCAGAAAACATGCAAAAAAAAAAACAACAATTTGAGCTCTTCACACGTAGACATATAAAAAAATCTACATCTTTATGGTAGGATTATATTATTGGGCATAATCAATATAAAATGGCAACAAAATAAGTTAAGATAAAATATACATAAAAAGCTTGAGCTCGACTCAGACTCGAGTTAATCTGATTCGAGCTAATTTGACTCGAGCTAATCTGACTCAATAGTTAAATGAGCTGAATTTGAGTTGGGGTTGGCTCAGCTCGTAGCTCGACTTAGCTCGAATAATAATAATTTATATATTTTTTTGCTAAACACTAATTCGATAATTCATCTCTCATTATCTCTCATGATCTCACCATCTCAGCGGCTTAATAACTCTTCGTACTCACTCGTGACTCGACTCATATATCTGATACGATAGTTTTTTTGCTGGTCCATTCATTAAAATTAATGCAACAAAGATTTTATTGAAAATATAAATTGTTCATATATCAATTTTGTACTAACTCATGTATCATTTTTGTAGATATATCGAAATTACAGTTTATAGATATACTAAATATAAATGTCAAATCGAGTTAACGTACATGCATTGGCTCGTGAGCCAGCTCGAATAGTAACGAGCCAAGCTTGAGTTAGACTTTTCAGCTCGAATCGTTTCACGAACTCGATTCGACTCGACTTAAATTTTCATGAGCCAAGTTTGAGCTAAACCCGACTCGCTCTAACTCGACTCATTTACATCCCTAACTGCACGTTCTTTTATGTTTTTCCTTGATAGAGTTCTCTAGCTTAATACTATTTTCGATGTAAACCCTATAAATTTGAAGTGATAATGAAATACAACATGAATATAGCATTTTTTTTATTTAAGTAAGACGACAATGGATGACAATGTTAACACCATCTCCAGCGTCCAGTTAAAAAATTACTTGTGTTTTATGAAATTTATTTAGGACAGGACCCAATTAAAATACTATGCATTGAGGGGTATTATTGTCAATTTTCTATCAACTAATATCTCTCACTGCATAAACAAATAAGCCATTTTTTAAAACAATTAAATTCACCCACTCAGCGGAGAAATGGAATTATGGAAGTGGAAGCGAAGAAGTTGTCGGACCAACAACTTTTATATTTCGACCAAAGAAATTAATTTCGGCATCAGACGAAACGAAACAGTGCAAAATGAGCATAGGAAGCCGCCGTGGTCGATGCGAGAAGGAATGTAATCCGACCCCTTATCATATTATATATTTGTCACAAGCAGCTATCTGCCTATTGGGAGAACCAGCCTTTGGTCTAGTGGCAAAAGGCAACATCCTCTGTGTGAGAGGTCATGGATTCGAAACCCGGATGGGGAGTCCTTATGAACAATTATGAAATTTAAGAGCTTTGACTCTTATCTTTCGGATCAAAAAAAAAAAAAAGCTATCTGCCTATTGGGCATGCATGTTTTCGATCGGGAGTATGTTCCAATTGATCCGACATCAAAGGTGGGCTCCACTCTAAAAATAATAGTTTATAATTAACGGATAGTAATGTACAATTAACAAATAATAATTTATAATTTAGCTCATTTAAAAATAATAACAACTGTACACTATTTTTATTTGAACCACATTATTATTTGTTAATTGTTTGCTAGTTAATTATAAATTAACTTTCTATTTTCAGCAATACTTTTATTTTTAACAAGACTTTATATTTCACAATTAGATATGAACAGTCAATAACTAAGTATTACCTCATTAATTAGATATAAATATTGTCAATTTCAAGTATAAACATTCATATCAGTATTTCATATTTTTTTGAATGACAAACTGGACGGATAGGGTGTAGAGCGTTATCATTATTAAAAATTTATTTTAGTCTGCTCGAGTTGTTCATACTTATAATCATGGGTGTTCGTACTTGTTATTATGGTTATTCATACTGAAAATAAAACATGTTAATAACTATTGTTTGTTAAAAAAACAGAAAGATTTTAGTACATGCTTAATTTTAAAATATTATTTAATTAATTTGTACATACTTAATTAATGATTAGAGCGATCAGATGGGTGATCATTATTTTCAAGAATGATTTTCTAGTGGCTCAGGATGTTCATTCATGCAACGAAAGGTTTTCATACCGCTACGAAATAACCCTGTTTGCATCAAACGAAGTATTCTTCCCCATGGACCTTGCTCGCTGCTGATTAACCTAACAATCTGATTTGCTTCAATTTTGTTATGTATATATGTTCATACAACTCTCAAGTGTGGGGAATTGTCTGAAGGATTTTTATAGGGTACAGGTAGCACGTCTTATACATTATATTTGTTAACTAAGTCAACGAAATTTTCAAACTAAAATTTTCCAATCACCTATTATATAACACTGCACAAGTGTTGATCACAAAAAAACTAATTGTATCTTATCTATTAGAGGGGTGTGTTGAATGGGTGTATTGAGCAGATGCATTGACTTATAAATATACACCAGTCTACTATCTCTCTCTCACTTATCAGAAAAAGAAAAGAAAATGAATATGTCACTATTATTAGAGAGAGAGAAAATATACTCTGTTAAGGCTTGAAGAATTTAGGTCGTGAAAAACGCAAGGTTTTTGGCTTCGGCTAGTGATTTCTTGCAGGATTAGTGATACTGTTGCATTCGTCAGAACCGCTTCCGTACGAAGATTAACGGAGCAACTTATAATTTTATCCATTAAATATTACATTGATATCAGAGTTTTTATAGCATATATTCTGGTTTATTAAATCACTATTTTAGTGAAATTTATGCATATGTAAAATCAGTTTTTACATAAGAATAATTTATCATTTTGATAGAAATTATTATTTTTCTCTTTTTTCATTCGAGAATTAAACAAATATAAATTTCATATTTGAATCGCAATTTTTTTATAAATCTGAAAATTTTACAGTGGAATCTTAGTTATTGTAAGATATTTTTAAAATTCATCATTTTTGAGATTTTATAAGTTCATTTCTTGGAGATGTATAGCAAAATAGTGAAAAGAAAATAACATATCATTTTATTTTGGATCTTGTACAATTGGGTTAGATAATTTTATAATCAAAATAAATCACAACCATTGAGATAGCTAATTTATTGTCCATATTCCGAAACTTGTGTTGGAGGAAAATTTCAAATTGCTTTCACGAGGACTTGAACCCAAAACCTCTAAAGTAAAAATAGTCTTATCACTACACCACACTCCAACTTATGTTAAAATAGTGATTCCTTTATATATATACATTTATTAAATCTGGGATTTTTTCTATATTATTTTTTTAAAATCTGAATGTTTATTTTGAGTTCGAAATTTTTTTAGTTCAATTTTTTTAAAAAGAATCTGTATTTTTAAATTTTTGTGGGAGTCTTGTACGGTAAAATAATTAATATTAATAAAATTTATAGAATTAAAAGATGATTGTGAAACTTGGTGATCTTTCGATTCTAATATATAAATATTATTATTATTAAATTATTTTTGTTTGCTACAAAACTGTATGTGTTATAAGTATTAAATAATTTATATTAAGCCATTAAAATTGTGTGATATCCTAATTTAGTTTAATTTTTTTAATTTCTTAGCAAAATGACATCTGCATCTAGGAATATTATGGCAGAACTTAATAAGGGTGAAAAATTGAATGACGAAAATTATAAAATTTGAGCCATGAAAATTCAATATGCCCTAGAAGAACAAAAGGTTCTTATGGTCCTAGATCATATTCTAACTGAATCAGAGAAATGTACAACTCCCAAACACAAATTAGGCTTCAAGAGAGAAGCGACGAAGAGGTCACAAACATGTGAACCGTATGTTTATCTTCTAATTAATTGATGCTTATATTGTTTAACAAAGCAGTAGACCCTAGAAATATATAACATCATTATAATTATCAAAATTATCATAACCTATTTTGTCCCGCTTGAAATGACCAGAAAGCGGATAGAAATCCCGAGATTTTTCTGGTATGACTTTCCATTTCATTATCAAGTGATTCCGAACCATGATGCTCGTAATTTCAAAGATAAAATAAAATATTTAGCTGGTGGCAAGACAACATTACGTCTTTCTTCACAATCCCCCGGCATTGGTTTAAACTTAAATCAAACAAACTAGTCAATCTAAAATAAAATATATAAATTATTTTTAGCTCTAACTAAGTGAGACTTTAATTGTTTTTTTATTTCGGCGCTATTTAAAATACCACCAGGGAAAAACTATGATATTTATAATATTTGATTCATCTATGTATTTTTATGGGGAGGGGGTAACAATTTAAAGATTTTTTATGGGTACACTATAAATTAACCCTAAAATGTTTTATTATGATATAATATGATTGAGGTAGAAACCAGGTTGTGATTTACATTGTAACCTGAAAAAAACATAATGATGTATCTTTTTGGGAAACATAATCATAACATTGGTGTTTTAAAATATTAAAAAATGAGGTGCTTGATCAGATTTTTAATTTGATTTCTTTTGAAACACCAATATCGGAAGAACATAACGTTACCAATATCGGAAGGACATAACATTGGTGTTTTACAATAAATCAAATAAAAAATAATATATTTTTAATTTATGATATTTTTGGGCTCGTTTGTTTTTAAATTTTAAATTAATAATTGTTGAGAATTTCTTGGGGGCTGACGTGCCCCTGCATCTAATCATTACTTCCTCAATATGCAGAGGTCGTAAAGGTCATTTCAGATCATACAACCAATTGTTTTATAAATAAAATTACACTCAACAAATGTAATCTTATGTTCTTATGATCTAATTCGAAGAGCCATCTCAGCCGTAGTATGAGGGTGGAATACCGACACCTTGTCAATTTGACAGGCTAATAGGCGTCATTCCTAGGGTTGCAAACGCATCGGATACGGATATATAATATTTTATCGTATCTATATCCGTTATAATTTTTTGGATATGTATTCTGATACGGCTTGTCTCGGATACGGATACAGATCGAATATTCAACGGATATCGAATACGGATTGGATATCGGACATATACATATACAAATACGGATATTAACTAAAAATATTATATATATCAAGAAAAAAATAATTGCATATTATTTTTTGGTAGGATTATTAATTATAAAAATTAAATATTAATTATAAAAGTTATATATTAATTATCATTATATTAGTAGTTCAAAATCAATGAATTATTAAAAAGCATGATACATTAGCACAAATTATATTTAAAATTAGTTAAATTTATAATGTATGTAAAAAAATATAATTAAAAACACATAATGAGATTTTTTTTAATATGTATTCAGATAAATTCGTATCGGATACCTTTGGATAATGTCAGATATTGACGGATAATAGCTAAACGGATTTACGGATAGGTGATAGCCAAACCGTATCCGTATCCGTTATAAATTTTCGGATACAGATACATATTTTTTCTGATATGAATATAGATATGGATTTCTTCGGATACGAATACGGATACGGATTTCTTCGGATACGAATACGGATACGGATTTCTTCAGATACGAATACGGATACAAATTTCTTCAGATACGAATACAGATTTTTTTAAGGATACGGATCGGATAATTTTTATTATTTTTTTATCAGATCACGGATAAAATCAGATATTTTACTATATATTTGTTACCCTAGTCATTCCATTCAGTTAATTTGCAACTTCTGTGTTGTGCATGCTCTCGAATAATTTTTGGGCCTAGATGAAACATATATTTGGTCAACAAAATAGCAAAGTGCACAGTGAAGATATGAGAATATTTTGTTAATAGAAAAAGTAAATAAATCACATGCATTAACATGATCACAGCGGTTTTTATGGAACCAGCTCCCCTACATCCCATTTCTTGAAACCAATCACAGAAAATCTGATATGAGAATATGAGATTAAACAAAAAAAAAATCGAGCAAGTTGTGATAAGAATTTTTTTTCTTGGGACCAGCTCAAAATCATTAAGGATCCGTTTGGCAAATCAAGGAATAGCTTTGGAATAGTGATAATTTTGGAAGAGTGATAGAATAGTGTTTTTTTGGAAGAGTGGTATTCTTGACTATTCGGAAGAGTGAAAATATCGTTTGGCAGTTGTTACTCAGAATAGTTAAAATATGAATAATTATGATACTAATAATGATGATGATAATAATAATAATAGTAAAATAATTATCATAATAGTAAGATAATAATAATAATAATAAAGTAATAAAAAATAATCATAATAAATAATAATATTATAATAATAATATAATAAAAATATAAACATTATCATAATATAGTAATATAATAATAAAAAATTATGATTACAATCATAATTATATAACCATAATCATAATAATATAATAATAAAAATATAATCATAATCATAAAAATAATTATAAATAATTATAATTATAATAATAAATTAATCATAACTATAATCAATATATAATTATATAATACAACATAATAAAATAATAATAAAGTAATAAAAAATAATCATAATAAATAATAATATTATAATAGTAATATAATAAAAATATAAACATAATCATAATATAGTAATATAATAATAATAAATTATAATTACAATCATAATTATAATAATATAATAATAATAAGTAATCATAATTTTAATAATATAATAATCATAATCATAATCATGATAATAATAATTATAGTCATAATCATAATAATATAACCATAATCATAATCATAATAATATAATAATAAAAATATAATCATAATCATAAAAATATTTATAAATAATTATAATTATAATAATATAATAATAAATTAATCATCACTATAATCAACATATAATAATATAATACAACATAATAAAATAATAATAAGTATTAATAATCATAATCATAATCATCATAATATAATAATATAATAATAAATAATCTTGATCATAATAATATAATAATAAAATAATTATATTCATATTCATAATATAATAATATAATATTAAAATTATATTTATAAAAATAATAAATAATATAATAATGCTAATGGTAAAGATAATATAATAACAATAATGATAATAATAATTTAATAATAATAATATAATGATAATAATAATAATAAATAAATAATAATCATAATATTAATAATCATAATATTAATTTAATAATAAATATAATATAATAATACTAAATCTTAATCATAATCATAATATAATAATATAATATAATATAATCAAACAATAATCGCTATTCCGATTTAGAGCTAATCCGGTATTCCACCTATAAGTTGGTATACCGGATTAGCACTATTCTGCACTCTTCTATTTAGTCTAAAATTCGTTTGGCAAATTAATTCGTCGGAATAGCTATTCTATTTCAACTTTTTGCTATTCCATTGAGTGCCAAACACTCCCTAAAAGAAGTACTGTTAATTTATTATTTAATGGTAATGATTTTTACTAAATATGATGAAATTAAATTTGAGACTACTCTTTATCACCTGATGAACTGAATCATGATACACCATGTACGTACCTTGACATCCATTCTGTGGGCAAAACGAGGGTGTTCCAGCCATCGGATCACCAAATCTGATAGTTCACACAATTATTGAAGCGTTAAAGTGAAATTGTGCACTTGATCCTTATCTTCATTCAATATAAAATAATAACCTCGCACACAAACTTGATATTTTCTTTATTAAAATAGTTCTGATTAAGAAAAAATCATACATATAAAGAATTAAAATTGCATTACTATTTTATGACATAAAAATGTTGTACCGGAATCCTGTTTATTAAACATAACTTAATTAAATAAAGGTGTAAATTTATAAAATATTGGATTTGGATGGCAAATATAAAAAAAATTGAAGTTTAATAGATCAATTATCTAATTGAATAATTTTTAATAGACATATATAATTTTCTAAATTATAGAACGAGACGTTATCCCAAAGGCCCAAACGAATTGGAATTAGGCACAATTGCATATTGTGGAAAGAGACAATTAATAGACTAATGATAATAAAATATCTTTTTCATTATTTGAAGGGGTATAGGAACCGGAGGTATCTTTTTCACCGCAGTATGCATCACTTTTGAGAATAAAAATCTTCAGACGAGAGACATCATCGAGGAAGACTGGAAGGCGAATCATAGACATCTAACCATTATAAAATCGCTGATGGATCTTTTTCATTAATGACGGGTCAAGCTCAGAAATATACGCCGTATCGGTGCATTGATTTGATTAGAATAAAAAAAAGATTTGATTAAAGAGCGGGGCTAAAAAAAGTAGAAAAGGAAAGTAAAAACAGCACCGTAGAAACTAGAATCTTCTGTTAGCCCCCGTCCATACTCTCTCCTCTCTCTCGGACGCTCCTTCGCTCGCCTCCAAAGGAGACGAGGGAGATGGGGATGGGCTTCAGCAAACGAAAGCGCCTCTCCTCTCCAGATCTTCAAATTCTCGCCTCTCCTCTCCAGATCTTCAAATTCTCTCCTCTCCTCTCCAGCTCTTCAGATTGTAGTAACGCACGAAAAAAAAAGCAAAACCTAAATCCCAGGGTTTTGCTCCTCATCTCCCACCTAAGATAATATAAATCACGGCGCCGCTCTCTACTATGTTTTTTCTCTTCGCCTCTCCTGTATTGCTTTTCACCCTAAATCCCTGGGAATAAAAACCCTAAATCCTGGTATGTTGTGGCTGTTGGCGGGGTTGTTGTCTCTGATGTCAGATGGTGCTGTCGCCATTCGCAAGGCTCTCAAGATTGGTAACTTTTCCCTCTCTCTCCATATTTCCCTTTCCTTTTTCGTGAACTCTCCCTCTCTCTCTCTCTCTCGCCACAGCTCGCTCGTGTCTAATTAAGTTAATGCATCACTTTTTTCGTGAACTCTCTCGGTCTCCCCAGTTGGGTTTACAGTTGTTTTTTTCCTTATTATAACAACTGAGGCCAATTGTTGATAATTATTTCAATTGCAGTTGAAAGTTTCACATCTGGTGCTTAATCGTCTCAATGCAATTTGAGGTAATTATGGTTTGCTACAAATTTCATCGAAATAGCATGGTGTGAAAATATGGAGAAATTTGTTGCATTGAATTGGCATATAATTTTGACCCCTTAATCAATTCTCCAACATTTCAAAGTTCTCGATAAATGAAACTAGTGAAGGATTAGGTATGACATGTCTCAATATAGGAAACTTTCATAATTATTATAAAGGCATTTAGACTGCCTACACATTTGTAATTCTTTAAGTCTCATGAAAGATATTTAAAAATATGTTTGCCTGTTCACTAGTGAAGGATTAGGTGGCTAATTTTTTTCCCTGACGAAATTGAACTTATCTTATGTAGGTTCTGTGTAGAATGGAAAGGATAATTTAGTCTGAACATCTTAATTATTTATTTCCGTCTTTCTGCTTGACTTCAGAAAATCTGAAGGGACTTTGCCAGACAGCACAGGCTCCTGGCGCTCAGCGCTTCCAACTTATTCATGCAGCATAGATGGCCCCATTGGAAATAAAATCTAGGAAGGTTTAACAATCTTGTTTTTCAATGAAGGTGCTTGAGAACTAAGCGTACTTGTCCCTGCTGCTGCTGCTTCTTATTTTTGAAGTGAGTTTTTGATTTCTATATCAGCATATTTTATTTTCGTTGCTCTAATTAATGTCTATGCTTTATTTTATTGCTTGTCCTTGCTGCTGCTGTTTTACTTTTGGCAACTTGCGAATGTTGTTTCTACTCATCTCTAATTTACATCTACCTTGCATTGTACAAATAAGATATTCCAATCTATAATCCTTTTAATTTTTATCAATTTTTTTTAATTATTATCAAGATTTTCCTTTAATATGCTTGATCAAGAAATGTCCTTAACATTTTATTATCAATAATTTCTCGACAAAAACAAAAACTACTAAATTTATAAATAATGGTGTGAAAGGTTACCTGATATTAATCTCAAGCATATTAATAATAACAAACACATAACATTGTAGATTTAAGCCATTTAAAAAATACTCGATCAAAATAAATGAAAATTTCTGTCAAAATTAAAAGAATTAGAGTTTGTAAATATTTTTTCTCTAATTCTTTTATTTTTGTTAGAAATTTTCTTTTATTTTGATTGAGCATTTTTTAAAGGATGGCGTGAAAAGTTTTATGATTTTAATATCAAGCATATTAATATTGTTGTAGATTGAAACCATTTAGAAAAATACTTGATCAATATAAAAGAAAATTTCTGAAACAATTAAAAAAATTAGAGTTTGTAAATATTTTTTTCTCTAATTTTTTTAATTTTGTCAGAAATTTTCTTTTATTTTGATGAAGTATTTTTTAAATGATGGTGTGAAAGTTTATATGATATTAATCTTAAGCATATTAATAATAATAAACACACAACGTTGTAGATTCAAACCATGTAAAAAAATACTTGATCAAAATAAAAGAAAATTTCTGACAAAATTAAAAGAATTAGAGTTTGTAAATATTTTTTCTCTAATTTTTTTAATTTTGTCAGAAATTTTCTTTTATTTTGATCAAGTATTTTTAAATGATGGTGTGAAAGGTTATACGATATTAGTCTCAAGCATATTAATAATAACAAATAACGAACACACAACGTTGTAGATTTAAGTCATTTAAAAAATAATCGATCAAAATAAAAAAATTCTAATAAAATTAAATGATTTAGAGTTTGTAAATATTTTTTTCTCTATTCCTTTTAATTTTGTCAGAAATTGATTTTATTTTAATCGATTATTTTTTAAATGGCTTAAATCTACAATGTCGTGTGTTCGTTATTTGTTACTATTAATATGCTTGAGATTAATATATGTGAGACAAATGATTCTTTACTCAATTGTATTATCTGTACATATTTATACAACTGCTATTTATAACTTTGATCTCTATACTAACTACAATTCTGTTACAACAAACTAACTAATTATAGTTAACAATAAATGAACATTTGTTATTTGCTATGCTATAGCTTCTCGTGTATCTGTTGTTGTAGAGACCTCTTGTACAACATCACTAACAATATCATCCAACCTTTCACACCATTATTTATAAATTTAGTAGTGTTCGTTTTTTGTCAATAAATTTTTCATGATAAAATGTTGAGGACCTTTTTGGTAAAGATCTATACATCTGTAGTTAGGTTTGTGTGTTCACCCTGAGACTTACCTCATGCTGCATGTACTTGAATATACCGCCAAACATGAATTATCATAGAAATTTACAATGGATGAATTGTAAGCGGTGAAGTGTTTACTATCCTACAATTCACCTGATCCATTCTGCTTCGAGTAAGGTTTGAAGTTTTTTAATGTTTATTTTTCCTTTCGTTTAAAAGTCCAAAATTTTACTGGCTTAAGATGATGCTTGGATCAAGCAAAGAATAAACTATCTTTGTAGATAAAGTAAGTTTCAGATTTAGTTTTGTTATTCTTGCTTAGCACATAGAATTGTTTGAGCGGCATCACTTTGAAGAAAATATTTATTTATTTATATATTCATTCATTTATCATTTTTATTGCTTCATGGTCATCTCAAGAGGAGGATCTTGGCCAATGAATCCGGGCCAGACTTTTTGCTGCTGAGCAGAAAGGTATTTCCTAACTTTTTTACATGTATAAGTTAAAATACTGTCAGTTTAGAGCTTCAGGCTGCATTCTTTTATCAGGATGGTAAAACTGGGAGATGAGATTTTAATGTGTAAGTTGAGAAGTTGGCACTTTTGCTATTTAGGCAGGGTATTTTGTACTGGTAAGAATCCGTGTGAGTAGAGCAGTAAGCACTTGGTAATTGCTATTTAGTTATTTCTGTCACTAACTTGTTAAATAAGTAAAACATATACACACTATATGTCAGTGTTGTTTGTTAACAAGTGAGATGAAACTTACAGACTGAGCTTGTTGGAGAATGCACAGAAGAGGCTTGCGAGGATGGTCTTTGCGTTGGTCTGGTTATTGGTTTTGTGACCGAGTACTACACAAGCAATTCATACAGGTACTAAAATGGATATCTTTATTTAAGGAAAAATATATGTGATATATTATGTTTCTGATAAATGATAAGTGTGAATTAAATAGATATTTTTGTAATCATAGCCTAAAGCTGTTGTGTCCATCTTATGTATTGATACCGAACAAAATAGTGCACCAAATTTGTAATTTTAGAGGTTCTTCTGTTGAGCACTTCTAAGCATTGGAATTTGTCAGAAAGTCAATAGGACACTAATATTAAATACCAGTGACTGCTTAAAAATAAGTAACTCAAATCCACTTATCTTCCTTCACATATATATGGCTTTTCACTACTGAATTTTCCATATTCTAGTTTCTATCAATTTTGACATTTCCTCCCTGTTACAGCCCTGTGCAGGTGTTGCTGACTCATGTCGCACTGGTGCAGCCACCAATGTTATCTTTGGTCTTGCTCTCGGCTATAAATCCATCATCATCCCAATCATTGCTATTGCTATGAGCATCTTTGACAGTTTCAGCTTTGTAGCAATGTATGGTGTTGCAGTTGCTCCCTCGGCCTGCTCAGTACAATTGCCACTAGTTTGGCCATTGATGCATATGGGCAAATCAGTGACAATACAGGTGGTATTGCTGAGATGGCTGGCATGAGCCATAGGATTAGAGAGAGGTCTGATGCACTTAACGCTGCTGGAAACACAACTGCTGCCATTAGCGAGGTATTATTGATTAAATTCTATTTTAACTGTCTTCTGTTATCGCTATAAGGCGCATATACCTTCATCCTGTGTTCCATTGGCTCAACTTCTAGAGACACGAATAAATACAACTTCTATTACCTACTTAATAATTGACTAACCTATCCCTCCAATGTTTTGCTATCGGTTCAGCCGCATTTGTCTCCCTTTCCCTCTTTGGAGCCTTCGTGAGTCATGCTGCAATCTCAACTGTAGATGTCTTAACCACCAAGGTCTTCATTGGCTTGATTGTTGGCGCCATGCTCCCCTGCTGGTTCTCAGCCATGACAATAAGGAGTGTTGTCAGTACTGCATGGAAGATGGTTGAAGAGGTTCGCCGTCAGTTCAACATAATCCCCGGTCTCATGGAAGGAACTGGCAAGCCTAACTATGCCACCTGTGTTAAGATTTCAACTGATGCGTCGGTCAAGGAGATGATCCCTCCTGGTGCATTGGTTATGCTTAATCCTCTCATTGTTGGTATCCTTTTTGGTGTTGAGAATCTGTCTGATGTGCTAGCCGGAGCACTTGTTTCAGGAGTTAAAGGTCTGTATTTGTCCGTCATGCATGCCTTTTATATTGATAATGATAGGATTCCAGGTTTGGTAAACTTTGATTTTTTACATCTATTTTTGCTTGTTTCTATGTCAGGTTGCTATTTGTGCATCCAACACTGGTGGTGCTCAGGATAATGCAAAGAAGTACATTGAGGTAATTTTGCTTGGCAATAACTACATTTGTTCTTTGCTTCATTTTTTAGAAAAAATATAAAGTATCATCTCCTATGTTCATAGTCACAGAAATTTTATGGCTCACAATTTATCTACAATGTTCAGGCTGGAGCGTCAGAACATGCCAGGACACTTGGCCCAAAGGGTTCTTACCCGCACAAGGCTGCTATGATTGGTGACACCATTGGTGACCCCCTAAAGGACACATCCAGTTCCTCTCTCAATATCCTAATCAAGCTTATGGCTGTAGAATCTCTCGTCCTTGCTCCCTTCTTTGCTACTCACGGTGGCATTCTCTTGAAGTACCTGTAAGAAATTCTGGTGTATTAAGGGCTAATCAAGCTTATGGCTGTAGAATCTCTCGTCCTTGCTCCCTTCTTTGCTACTCACGGTGGCATTCTCTTGAAGTACCTGTAAGAAATTCTGGTGTATTAAGGGCTAATAATGAGAAGTTGTCAACAGAAAATGAGTTCTTAGTGAATGAAATCCTTCATGAAAAAGATGGGTTCATTGCTGGCAGCCCTATATCTAACAATTGTGATGAGATGGAGATCAAGGTAATTGGTGATTGCTGTTGTCACTTCAAATACTTTTCACATCTACTACAGCAACAAATAACAACAAAAGCCTTTAGTACAAAACTAGTAGCATACTAATTTTGTTACTTCTAAATTTATTAGGCAAAGGTGAGAGAGGCAATTGAGAAGGCATTTTGGGACACTGTAATGAATTCATTGAAAGGAGAGGAGCCGAACTACAATCAGGTTTTGGATCTGGTGAAGGAAGTCAGAGATGAGTTATCTCAGGTGCATATAAAACCTTAATACTAATCATTCTTGAAAATAATACTTCAAATAAAAGCAAATAAAGAAACAGAAGCTTGATAAGTAAGAGCTTGGAACCATTGTTTTAACCCTTTTTTATCTTTTCTACAAGGTACTTGACTTGGGAATATATGACAGACAATACTCAGGCATGTTACAGCAATTAGGTTTGCGTGCAACGGCGAAATAGGCTCACTCAAAGTTGTTAAGTGAACTAGCAAAATTCTCTTGATCTACCAACCAAACCAAGAGCTCATTTGTCTTTGCCATAGTTAAGGGTCTTCGGTTTACACTCAAAGAAATACAGGTGCATTTTTCTTCTCCTAAAACCTCCTTTTGGCATACCTTACTGCCTTTGATTTGCTTAAAATTGTTGCAATCTAGTTAACGCTCACAAATTTACAATGGATGAAATGTAAGTGGTGAAATATTTGTTATTCTACAACTCACCTGATTAATTCTGCTTCGAGTAAGGTTTGAAGTTTTGTAATGTTTATTTTTCCTTCCACTGAAAAGTCCAAAACTTTACTGGCTTAAGGTGATTCTTGGACGAAGCAAAGAGTAAACTATCTTTAGAGATAAAGTAACTTCTAGATTTACTTTCGTTGTTCTTGCTTAGCACATAGAATTGTTTGAGCGACATCACATCGAAGAAAAAAATATTTATCATTTTTTTTTAAAAAAGCTTATATTATGTGGGGTATCCCTCCCTTGTGCGATGTTTATTTTCTAAAATGAGATTGTATTTGTTCCGAGTCGTCGTGAGAAAGCGGTAATTGTGAAGACTTTCTTAATAATTTACAATTGAAATTTTATATTCTTTCTACTAGACAATGTCTCAAAGTAAAGAGGATTGCAAAACAAAACTACTAAGATGTCATGGTTAATAACACTACGCTGTTGGTTTTTACTAATGGAATATATGTAATTATTTTGATTTAGGAATGTTACGTTTTAGGAATTGGATCGATGTCCAGAATTTTGTTATTTGGCAATTAGTTAAATTTAATATTGTGTGATTGAGCAAAACATTTTTGATAATAAACAAAGGATAACAGAATGATAGTACTGGAATCATCTCTGAGATTAATCTCATGAGTATTGACCAGTTCTTGGACTGAATTACCACTTTGTTTATATGAATTTTGTTATTTGGCAATTAGTTAAATTTAATATTGTGTGATTGAGCAAAACATTTTTGATAATAAACAAAGGATAACAGAATGATAGTACTGGAATCATCTCTGAGATTAATCTCATGAGTATTGACCAGTTCTTGGACTGAATTACCACTTTGTTTATATGAATGTACTGCACCGTTCTTTCGTGATATATTTTTTCTGTTAATTTGATAATACTTTTGTTCTGACAGAACCTAACTTATTGGTTCAACTTCAGCTGAAGTTGGGTAGTTTCTGATCCAACTAAGATGTCACAAACCAAAGAAGTGAGGTTAGATTCATCTTCATTGATTATCTGAAGTTTTAAGCAAAAAATATGGTGTACCCTTTTCAATATTTGAAATTTGCCCCCTTAAATAGCCAGAATGTTACTTCTTGTGAGTTTCATGGAGAATAAAAAAGTCAATGATTGATTTATAACCCACAGCAGGGATGTAAAGTAAGGAAGGATTTTTTTTTCTTTGTATACTAGGAAGTCCAAAATATCAAAGTGCTGACAGCCTTTAACATTAAACATGTAGTATTTTCATTATTGAAGGATGAATATTAATTTGTTCTTCTGCAAGGATGCACTTGGAAGCTTTTTAAAATTTGGTCATGTAGATTTCTGTTGAATTGACAGATATTGCTTAATTTATTTCATAAGGTACACTGCTCGGTCAATAACACCCACCAAGAGGCATCATCGATCTTGGTCACCCATTGGATCCAGGTTGCCAGCCCAGTCTCACTCTGGGTTATCTGTTCGATCTCAGTCAAAATCATCATTTTGATCAAGGTCGCCAGCTAATTCAAGGTCACCAGCCAGGTCAACGTTAAGACGACAGTTGGTTTAAAGTTTTGTCCTGTCCTGGTGTTGAAGCTCATGAATTGATGCTGAATTTCACAATAATGATCTTGACAGAGATTCTATGAGTGGCTATCCTGCAAAGCAAGGCCAAAGCCAAGGAGCCCTTCATGGTCGTCTCAAGAGGAAGATCTTGGCCAACCAATCCAGACAACTTTTTGCTGCTGAGCAGAAAAGGTATTTCCTCACTTTTTTACATGTCCAAGCTAACATACTGGAAGATGTGATTTTAACTGTGTAAGTTGAGAAGTTGGTAGTTTGCTGTTTAGGCAGGGTATTTTGTACTGGTAAGAATCCGTGTAAGTAGAGCAATAAGCACATGGTAATTATTATTAGTTATTTCTGGTTCTAACTTGTTAAATAAGTAAAATATATACACACTATATGTCAGTTATAAACTGTTAACAAGTGAGATGAAACTTACAGATTGAGCTTGTTGGAGAAGGCACCGAAGAGGCTTGTGATGGACGAGCTGCGACAGGCAGCAAAAAGTGAGGTGGAGATGAGGATTGAGAAGGAGAGGGATGAGCTGGGGACCCATGTTGAGTCCAGGTCTTGCCAGGCGGAGGCAGAGCAGGGGACCCGTGTTGATTCCAGGGCCCGCCAGGCAGAGAAGAACCGCCTCCGCTTGCTCGCTGCATATATGCTGAGGTGGGTTACTCTTAGAGAGAGAACTGCTCGTTCCTTGTCCAACGGTCATTGCGTGAAAATTAGTTACATTTTAGTAGGTGTCTGCCTGTGTTATTATTCAAAGATGATGAAGTTCAGGCAAGTATCTAACAAGTGTTATTCCGGGTCAATAGGTATAAGGAAAGGGTAAGATCCTCAATCAGTTAGAAAAGATCAGCAGCAGAGAATAAGGAAGCTAATAAGAAGAGGCAGGCCCATGCAAGGGTGATGCGTCCCCGCTAGGTTGCTAATGCAGTTCGTAATCAGAGAGAAACTGAGAGGCTGAGTATGGAGCAACAGCTAAATAAACAAGATCCAATAGGTATATTTTCTGTTCTCTCTATCTTGCTGTAAGCCCACACAAAAAAAAAATCTGTCTCACACAAATGAATATGTTTGAAATTTAGGCAAAGGCACATAGAGCAGAGTATATGAGGCAGAGAGGCAGCCCTTGTAGCTCCACTCCTCATTCCATTTGGGAAAAGCATGGAGATATTCTCTCTACAAAGTGTGCTAGGTCTGCATATTTTTCCAATCTGATCCTTCAAATTTGCCTTACATTGAAGTACACAAAAAAATGAAAATTCTGCTCTGAACTTGCTTAACCAGAGGATCATTTCATAACACAACCATCAGGTGTAGCAGTTAGGACACAGATGTGTTTTGTGAAAAAATGAGAACTAACTGTTAGCATCATTCAAATGTCATATCAGGTGATGGAGGAAGTTGTCAGATCAAAGCGAACCACCAACTCTTTTGACCAAGTCTTATGAATCTCTCAGCTTAAACCCGCAATCTGTGAAATCAACGCGCTTTGAACAACTCAGCATGTTAATTAATTAAGTCACCATTTACTTGAGGACACAAGGTTACTACTAGAACGTCTTGAGGCCGCTTCATCATTTCTCTAGCCTCAGACACCAGCTCAGCGCTAACTGAACAAAACATAGACCACCTCTTGAAGCACCTTGGGTCCCCAAGAAAACAGTTCAGATCTCGAGGAGCCACTGCAAAGAATCCGGAGTGCTAGTAAATTATCAAAGAAGTCTTCTCTGGATATGTGGTACAAGTGGTACTCTGTGCATATATGATATTAGGTCACCGGAATGTTTTTCTCAGTAGGACGGGCGAAAAGGAAATTTCTCATGGAGGCCGCCTCAAGATTCACTCATGAGTTTGAAACACTGGTGATGGTTATACTGGGATGGGACTGACAAAGCAAAGATGTCGAGGAATCAACTGGCTCTATTTGATTCGGCATGGTGTAACATTTGTAAGGGCTCCGGAGTAGGACCTTGTTAGAGCAGCATACAAGCTGGAGCTCTCAATGATGCAGACATGCAAGGTCACAGCCAATGTATGAAAACAGGAGAGCTGTATGAAAACAGGTTCAGAAACTTTTATATTTGTTTTCTCTTATCCATGACATGAGAGCTGTATGAAAACAGGTTCAGAAACTTTTATATTTGTTTTCTCTTATGTTTGAGCAGAATACTATGAGTGTTGCGTCAGCCTCGAATTCTAGACTCTCACCTCCCGAACCAGCTGAGTTCTACAAAACTGTTGTACCTCTCGATTCAAATTCCAATTTCATGGTAAAATATTTTGGTTACTGTTCTTCAATCATTTGGTCAATAGTAGTTTGTACCGTCTTGTTGTATACATAGCTTATGTCATCATCATCATATTTTTTTTTTTTTGTTTTTTGGTTTCTTTGTAGAATCTGAAGAAAAATGAGAAGGAACTCCAAGCAAAGGAGGTTTCTTTTTCCTTGGAAAATATATTAGTGACGGAAGGAAGAAGCATCTACGTAAGGTATCTTTTTCTGATGTTGTACATCTTATTTATTTATTTTTGCCAAATCAGTGAAGAGTGGTCTAATAGAAGATTAGAAACTGAAAATGCAATGCATGCTGGTAATTTTTTTTGTATCATTTACTTGTCCAGTATTCTAGACATCTTAATTGATTATTCGTTATTTAAGACTATCTCATTGTAAACTCTGCTGAAGTGCACACAGTAGCATATGATATTAGTTTTGTTATTTAGGTCCTGTTTTGTACCTTGCTAAAGAAAATGCAGAAACTATTTTGTAATGTCAGATGCTTTGATATGCAACTTTCTTATAATAGTTCTTTCTTTAGCAGATGGGATAGTGTTAGAGGAGAAGAATTGGCTTTCATTTTTTTTGATTATACATCATGACATTGCAATTGAAATTCCTATCCATTCCCAAAGGATTTGCTTCCTATCTTGGTAAAGTGTTCCTTTCTTTTTCCAACCCCTGTTTCTGTGTTTGTATTAACCCTTTTGGTGATTATTTTACCGTATTGGTTTCAATAGGTTTGAAAATAGAAAAGAAAGCACATTTGTAAAACGTCAATTAAACCTAGCCTACAGTGTTCTTGTATTTTATACAACAGTAACAAAAACAACCATAAAGTCCTTAATGTCAAATAAATTGGGTAGATTAGAAATGAAATTCAATCCAAAATCACAGAGATCATAGATCTCAAAGATATAAATCAATCATAATAATAGTGGTAATAATAGTGGTAATTGTGATAATGATAATGTTATTAATGATGATGATAATGACAAAAATGATAATGATGATATAATAATAATAGTAATAATAGTAATAAGAGTTTGGTTACAATGTTACACGTGGTACAAATGGTTCGCGTGTTATGGATCATTTTTTTATTTTTAATGTTCAAAATGATCTCATATGAAAATCTAGTTGTAGACCAAAATTTATATATTTTTAATTTTTTTTAGATAGTTACGGGTCATTTAAAATGAGTGATTTTTTAAGTATCTGAAAACTAAAAAAATTGGTCTACAACTAAATTTCCATATGAAAGTCATTTTGAATGGGGTTGGATTGATCATTTGAAATTTAAAAATGAAAAAATGATCTGACCGTAGCCTAAGTCAAAGTAATAATAATATTAACAATTATAAGGACATCGAAATTAATAATAATAATAATAATAATAATAATAATAATAATAATAATAAAAAAAGTCCTAATAGTTATATTCATAGTAAATTACATGAGGCTTTTAATTTTGAATGGGGTTGGATTGATCATTTAAAATTTAAAAATGAAAAAATGATTTGACCGTAGCCTAAGTCAAAGTAATAATAATATTAACATTTATAAGGACATCGAAATTAATAATAATAATAATAATAATAAAAGTCCTAATAGTTATATTCATAGTAAATTACATAAGGCTTTTAATCTCAAATAAATTAAGGTAGGATAGAAATTAAGTCAAATCTGAAAGCATGGAGATTAGAGATGTTAAATATAAAAATTAATGATAGTAATAATGATGATGAAAATAATGATAATGATGATGATAATAATGACAATTATGATGATGATTATAATATAATAAAATAATACAATAATAATCTGATAATAATAATAACAATAATAATAAAATAGTATACTAAACTACATTATAAAATATATTTCTTAATCCTTACTTCTAAACGCTAAGATCCTGAAATCTATAACTCTACTACTAGATTCTAATAAATGATAAAACAATCAAGAACAAAGCCTTTAATCCCAAATAAATTGGGGTAGGCTAGAAATGAAACCCAATCGGAAAACATAAGATCAAAGATCTCAAATATCAGTGATAATAATGAATATGATGGAATAAAAAGAAAATAAATAAATAAAATAATAATAATAATATATAAATAAAGATGATAATGATAATGATAATGATAATATGCTAATAATAGTAGCAATAATAACAACAATAATAATAGTACAATAAACCTCTATTATAAAATCTATTTCTAAATCCTAAAATTTTATTTTAAAACCTAATTCTAAATTCTAAATCCTAAAATTCTATCTAAACCTCTATTTCTGAAATCTATTTCTAAATTCTAAATCCTAAAATCATAAAAAATCTAAGAAAATATTAAGTTGTTAACTCTACTATTAGACTCTAACTCATAAATCATGGTTCAGGTACATGAATCGCTATCTTCCACGCACTCCTATCCAAAGCAAGCTCTTTGGGTATATTCCATTCCTTCAAATCTCTTTTTATTGCTTCCTCCCATGTCAGTCTCGGTCGACCTCTTCCTCTTCTTGTATTTTCAGGACGACTTAAAATACCGCCGCGTACTGATGCTTCAGGAGGCTTTCGTTGGATATTACCAAATCATCGCAAACGATGTTGGACTAGCTTCTCTTGAATTAGTGCTACCCCAAGTTTGTCCCTAATATCATCATTTCTGATTCGATCTTTCCTTGTGTGGCCACATATCCAACGCAACATTCGCATTTCAGCTACACTCATCTTCTGAATGTGTTGTCCTTTTGTAGCCCAACATTCTGCGCCATACAATATCGCAAGTCTAATCACCGTCCTGTAGAACTTGCATTTTAGTTTGTTTGGGACCTTGTCACAAAGAACACCAGATGCTTATCTCCATTTTACCCATCCAGCTCTTATTCTATGACTAACATCTTCATCGATCTCTTCTTCACTCTGCAACATCGATCCCAAATACCGAAATGTGTCATTCATAGGTACTACTCGTCCATCCAAACTAACATCTCCGTCATCTAAGTTTTTCCCGCTGAACTGACACCTCATATATTCAGTTTTTGTCCTACTAAGTCTAAAATATTTCGATTCTAAAGTTTATCTCCACAACTCTAGTTTCTGATTGACTCTAATTCTGCTCTCGTCAATCGGCACCACATCATCAGCAATGAGCATACACCAACGAATATCTTCTTATATGTCCTTTGTGATCTCATCCATCACTAAGGTGAAAATATATGGACTCAATGCTGACCCTTGATGTAATCCTATCTTAATAGGAAATGTATCGGACTCGCCTTCACATGCTCTGACACAAGTGACAGTATTTGTGTACATATCCTTAATAAGGGTAATGTACTTTGTTGGGACTAGTTTCCTTTTGAGCGCCCACCACATGATATTTCTCGAAATTTTATCATACGCTTTCTCTAAATCAATAAATATCATATATAGGTCATTCTTCTGTTCTCGATGTCTCTCCATAAGATGTCTTATCAACAAAATCGTCTCCATAGTGGACCTCCTAGGCATAAAACCAAACTGATTTTTAGAGACAGTTGTCAGTTTTCTTAAACGGTGCTCGATCACTCTCTTCCAAAGTTTCATGGTATGACTCATTAGCTTAATTCCTCTGTAATTAGTACAACTTTGAATATCTCCTTTATTCTTGAAGATTGGTACTAATAAACTTCTTCTCCACTCATCAGGCATCTTATTGGACCGAAAAATGATATTAAATAGTTTAGTGAGCCACACTATTGATATATCTCCAAAACATCTCCATACCTAAATCGGGATGTCATCCGGTCCTAACGCCTTATCTGTTTTCATCTTTTTTAAAGCTTCTTTCACCTCAGACTCTTGAATTCTTCGAACAAATCGCCTATTGGTGTCAATTGAGTCGTCCAACTCGATCGCGGTTTTCTCACTCTCATCGTTGAATATCTTGTCGAAGTATGCTCCCCATATTTTTTTAATCTCTTCATCTTTCACCAAAAATCTATCAGCCTCATCCTTAATACATTTAACATGGTGGAAGTTTTTTGTCTTCCTTTCTCGAAATTTAGTCAACTTGTAGACATCATTTACGCCCTCTTTCGTATCTAATTTCCGATACAACTCCGTGTATGCCTGACCCCTTGCTTCGCTCACAGTTTTTTTTTGCGTTTCTTCTAGCTTCTTTGTACTTCTGTATGTTTTCATCACTCTTGTTGTGATGTAAGCGTTTGTAACATTCTTTCTTCTCATTGATAGCCTTTTGTACTTCATCATTCCACCACCAAGTGTCTTTAGATTCACGTTTATTTTCTCTAGTTACTCCAAACACCTCAATAGCCATCTTACGAATGTGAGTCGCTATCTTCTTCCACATATATTCGCATCCTCACCTTCGTTCCACGATCCTTCTGCAATAACTCTATTCTTAAACACCTGAGAAACGTCCCCTTTGAGCTTTCACCACCTCGTTCTCGTTATTTTCATGCATCTATCTCGCCGAACGCATACCTGAAAACAAAAATCAGCCACCAAAAGTTTTTGTTGTGTGACAACACACTCGCCAGGTATAACCTTACAATCCATGCAGTTTGGTCTCTCCTCCCTTCTAGTCAGGACAAAATCGATCTGGCTCGAGTGTTGGCCACTGCTGAAAGTAATTAAATGCAATTTTTTTCTTTCTAAAGAAGGTGTTCGCTACCATGAGGTCATAAGCTATAGCGAAGTTCAAGATGTCTTCTCCCTCTTGATTCTGTTCGCCATATCCAAAACCTCCATGTACCATCTCAAACCCCTTCTAACTGTGCCAACATGACCATTAAGATCACCTCCAATGAAGAGTTTTTCACTGCTAGGCACTCCTCTAACCATGTCCTCTAAGTCTTCCCAGAATCGTCTCTTGACATCATCGCTCAAACTTACTTGTGGGGCATAAGCATTGATGACGTTCAAGACCAAATCTCCAAAAATCAATTTGATCATGATGATACTGTCTCCTTGTCTCCTAACCGCGACAACTCCATTCTTGAGGCTCTTATCAATTAAGATGCCTACAACATTTCTACTTCGTTCTTTTCCCGTGTACCATAATTTAAAGTCTGTATTCTCCACCTCCTTAGCCTTTTGACCCGTCCATTTAGTCTCCTGAACACATAAGATATTAACGCGTCTCCTAATCGCATTATCAACTAACTCTCTTAGCTTACCTGTTAAGGACCCTACATTCCAACTACCTGAACGAATCCTACTTTCTCCGAGTCAAGTGCGAAGACCCTTGTTTATTTGTCACTACATTCAGGCGCCGTTGCAGCGCGTCACTAATGAAACCCTATCATCCTTGCAACCAAGGGGTTACCTTGAGGATTTTACCTTTCCTAGAGATTCTCCGCACTCGGTACGTGTGTTTTTGTAGAACACAACCCAGCTCCAACATGACACGGATCGGATATCAGAAACGTATGTTGTGGATGTTAGGTTCATTAATGATCACAGTTTGCCTCAACTTAACTATGATCTTTCCGACGCCTTACCCAACAACATGCAATGTCAACTCTCTCACCTCTCGGGGTCATACTATCTACTCATGTTCAACTCGCATATCACACACTAGGAGTTCATGAGTGTCTGTGAGGGAAAACTGAACAGGTTAGGCAATGTCATCTTCCCTTGGACCCCGCATTCAAATTCAAAGATGTAAGTTTTGATTGCGAAGTTTGGATAGAACTGGCTAACCTACCATGTCACGTATGGTTTGCATAAGAAATATCGATTCTAGCAACCTTTGTTGGACTTGTGTTATGTCACATGTCCTTGAACGCAGTTTCATCCTTTGAGAGGCTTCGATTTTGCATTACAACTGATTACCCATCAAAAGTACCATGCAACGTTAAATTTTTTCTCAATGGGCGCCACTTCATAACCCCAGCTATCATCATTCGTTTGGGTACAAGAATCAATGACTTTTGAGACCATTACAGACACAACACCATCATAAATAGTGTATGAAAATCGAGCTATGGAAGTATATGCACATATGAAGGAAGATAAGGTTCACAGATCAACCTCCCCCACCAAGGACTTCTTCAGACCACACCTTTGTGAGCACAAGAGGCTGCCACTTATCGATCTTCTACCGAGAGGAAAGGCAGCGGTCAATAGAGATTTCATCCTATAGCTCTATGCTCTGACATCATCGATACTGGACGTCTCTAACACAAAGCTCACCGGAGAAACTCGCACAAAAGGAGCAGTTATTGTACCACAGCCACCCTCGTCAGGAAATCTCATGTAATCCCAAGCGAACTGATAACACAATGCTAAAGTCTAACCCCGACATCCCCAAGTTGCAACATCCCTCAGCACATGTCATACTAGGTGGTCAACCATCACGCCAACAAATCACATCAGCACATGTCATACTAGGCGGTCAACCATCACGCCAACAAATCACATCACCACTCGAGTACATTAGGCCCGATGCCACATAAACAACCTAGATTGCACACTCAACCCCAACAAACGTGAAGTACCATGCAACGTCAAAAGTTAAAGAACTCTGCAACGTCAAAAGTACCATGCAACGTCAAATTTTTTCTAGGCGGTCAACCAGCACGCCAACAAATCACATCAGCACATGTCATACTAGGCGGTCAACCATCACGCCAACAAATCACATCACCACTCGAGTACATTAGGCCCGATGCCACACAAACAACCTAGATTGCACACTCAACCCCGACAAACGTGAAGTACCATGCAACGTCAAAAGTACCATGCAACGTCAATTTTTTTCTCAATGGGCGCCACTTCATAACCCCAGCTATCATCATTCGCTTGGGTACAAGAATCAATGACTTTTGAGACCATTACAGACACAACACCATCATAAATAGTGTATGAAAATCGAGCTATGGAAGTATATGCGCATATGAAGGAAGATAAGGTTCACAGATCAACCTCCCCACCGAGGACTTCTTCGGACCACACCTTTGTGAGCACAAGAGGCGCCACTTATCGATCTTCTACCGAGAGGAAAGGCAGCGGTCAATAGAGATTTCATCCTATAGCTCTGTGCTCCGACATCATCGATACTGGACGTCTCCAACACAAAGCTCACTGGAGAAACTCGCACAAAAGGAGCAGTTATTGTACCACAGCCACCCTCGTCAGGAAATCTCATGTAACCCCAAGCGAACTGATAACACAATGCTAAAGTCTAACCCCGACATCCCCAAGTTGCAACATCCCTCAGCACATGTCATACTAGGCGGTCAACCATCACGCCAACAAATCACATCACCACTCGAGTACATTAGGCCCGATGCCACACAAACAACCTAGATTGCACACTCAACCCCAACAAACGTACAAGAAGTATACTATCAGCTCACTCAAATGCCTCCGACCCAATAAATAACCCTACCCCATCAAAGAACCCGAATCCAAATTTACCCATTGATTCGTAGTATTGTTAAAATTTGCATCTATCAGAATTTCCGCATTCCCTTTGGCCCAATCGAATGAGAGTACGTCTGATCCCACCATTGAATGACGAAGAAATGAGGACCACAACCAAGGTAGACGCTATGGAAGTAATTAATCTAGATGACATGGATGCGGACACCGATGACGAAGATCTCCTTGACGATAAGGAGGAGCCACTGACTTCGACCTGCATGGCTTGAAGAAGACACGACATTGTTGCATCAACCACTTTTGGGAGCCTTTAGTTGCAACAACAACAACAACAACAAAATCATTAAACTCAAATAAATTGAGATAAGTTAGAAATGAAACCCAATTCGAAAGCATAAGATTAGAGATCTCAAATAAAAAAAAAATCAGTGATAATAGTAATGATGATGATGAGAAGAAAAAAGAAAATAATGATAATAAGAATGAAAAATATTTCTAATAACAACAATCATAGTAATCTATACTATAAATCATATTTCTAAATCCTAAATTCTAAACCTTAGAATCCTAAAATCTAAAAACTTAAAATCTAAGAATCTAAAGTTCATAAGTCTGTTATTAGACTTAAACTCCTAAATTATGGTTCTTTAGTACATGGACTGCCATTTTTCTGGCACTCCTATCCAAAATAAGTTTTTTGAATATACTTCATTTCTTCAAAATGAATGTGGAATTACTTTATGATCCTTGTTTTTGCTTAATCTCTGAGATTTAGTATCCAAATGAATGTAGGTAGTTTTTCTATTATAAGTTGGAATGTACGGGGTCTCGGAGACCTGAGTAAGTGTTTGGTTGTGAAAGACTATTAAAGATTCTAGTGCTATGTTATTTTACTTTTAGGAGACCAAGTTAGCCATTACCTCTCTTAGCAAATTCTATTCATTCGCACCTCCTTACTATCATAATTTTGTTGCTAATAATGCGGTTGGATTCAGGGGTGGGACCCTCACTGCTTGGCAACCATCACTAATACTTGACCACTCCTATGTGCTCACATACTCAACAACAGTGATCCTTACTAACACATTAGGGTTCCAATTCAAGCTCGCAAATGTTTACGGACCAACTAACTATGATAGGAAGCTTGAATTTCTACAAGAGATTTGTATTATTGCTTACATGCACTATTTGCCTTGTGTCGTATTTGGGGATTTTAACATTCTTCGACACAGACGACACCACCTCACTTTATGATTTTAGATGATAGACAAAAACCAATCTCGAATCTATCGCTTTGAACAACATTGGTTTTCTTCAGCAGAGGCACGAGAAATTGTCGACAACGCCTGACACTTATTGATCACACCTAACATAACCAATAACCTAACTCATAAGTTCAGTCGGGTACGTCAACAAACCACCATATAGATGAACTAAATACCGAGGGCTAAAACACAACAATGGACGAAATGCATCATATGGTTGCTTGCCACGGTAAAGGAAACCCGTGGCCTCAATAATTTAGAACTGAAATTGCTCATAAACCTACACTCTCACGCCCTAAACTTAGCTCGCATCTAGGACATAAGATGGAAACAAAGATCGAGTGCAAATATGGCGGGAGAAACACAAAGTACTTCTATGCATTTGCTTTGACTAAACGTGCAATTAATTTCATTCCTTGCCTTATAACCATGCCAAGTAACCAGACAACAAGTTATCAACCGCACCCGAAATCCTACACGAGTTTAACTGCTACTACAAAGGCCTGCTCGCAACAAAATATTATGACTTACCCCGACCCTGCCTCACAACACTACACACATGTTCAAATGATTAACTACGCCAATCACCGTAGCAAAGGTTTGAGCGGTGGCCTTCACACTGTCAGCGGGCAAAATTGCAGGACCGGATAGATTCCCAACTGAGTTTTCTCAGACTTAGTGTCATATCGTTCGGGACAACATATTCCAAGCCATCGCTGCATTCTACATGTTCAAATGATTAACTCGCATACATTACTTTATCCCAAGAAAACACATGTCAAAACTTTCTTCGCCTGTCAGCGGATGGGTGTGCTATTAGCCCTATAAAAAATTATAACCAAAATACTTGCTCATGATTGGAATCCTTCTTACCAGACCTCATCCACATACGAGTTCATCCGTAACCCGAGGATCCCTACACCGATCCTGGAGAAATTATGGACTCGCAAGGTTTCGCCAAAGATTAAATTCTTTACCTGGCTATTGCTACCAGACAAGCTACACAGAAGTGACAACCTATAAAAGAAGGGTTCACCGAGTATGGCAACCCACGTGATGTGCACCGTACAAACTGGCGAGTGCGCTGATCGCCTCCTTTGTTACATGCACAACCATAACACAACTTGCCCAACACACCATTAACTCGGGACAGGTAGCACAATACGAGACACTTGGCGTCGAGTAGGTATTGCATCAAATCATGTTACATGGATAGCTATGGCATGGGCGATCTGGAAGAATGCAATAAACGTATCTTTTAAGAGGATCGAAAGAGCATACAAGCACTTAGGATAGAGATGGGGTCATACGCAATGAGCAGGGATTTATATACGGCATTAGCCCCTAGTTTATGATTCTGGTACGTGGATCATGAGATACCTTTACTAAAATTGTTTTCACAACTCTAGTTACTGATCGACTCTGATTCTGCTCTCATCAATCAGTACTACATCATCAACAAAATGTATGAGTCAAGAAGGAACGTTTCGTTGTATTTTCTCTTTGATCTCATTCATCACTAAGGTGAAAATATATAGACTCAATGTTGTCTCTCGATGTAATCGTATCTTAATAAAAAATAAATTGGACTCACCGTCACATTCTCTGTTGCTAGACATAAAATTTGTGTACATATCCTTTGATAAGTGTAATTTAATATTGAATATTTTTTTTGCATTTTTTCTAAAATTTGCGTTAAATTCGTGGTATACTGATGTTTTCCTTTTGTTTTATAGGATTGGTTGCATGTACTTTTTGGAACATAATTGCAGTTTCTCTATTTTGAATCAAGGGAGAAGGTATTCTTTTGCAATTATCGACGATGTTATTTTAATTTATTTATATTCATTCTTGTAATTTTTGATGTAATGTGTAACTTCTGATATAATGTATGACGTTTTAGGGTTGAGAAGAGATTGGTTGACAATGGGTTATTTTGACAACTTTGACATTGGTCCTCTAAATAAATACAAAAAAAATCTTAAAAATAGTAAAAAATAAAAATATGTTTTTTTACTTTTAGATTGATGGTCATTCAAATTTCATGCAATTTCATTATCATTTGATAGTCCATCAAAAACCATCAAATTTTCCTTCAATTTGCTACAGTTTTAATTTAACGGTCTTTGATGGACTATCAAACTATAATGAAATTGTATGAAATTTGAATGACCATCAATCTAAAGGTAGAAAAACATATTTATAAATTTTTTATCATTTTTAAGATTTTTTTTGTATTTATTTATAGGACCATTGTGAAGGTTATCAAAATAACCCATTGTCAATGGATCCCCACTCTTTAGGGCTAAAGATATGGTTTCTGGCCATTATATACACTAGCTGGCGTAGCCAATTATTTATTTTGAAATAATGGTTTAATCTTACACTTGTAATGTTGATCCCATAATTCGTCAATTTTAGATGGACAACCTTTACCAATAGTCGACATCTAATGTAAATCTTCTTCTTTACCCGCGATACACTGCTTTTCCTAGCGAAGAATAGGGTCCCATCAATCTTCCTTAAGATCTATCCCCAGAAAGCATTTTCTGGAGGTTCTTCAAGTCAAATGCTTCCCTTCTCTTTGGATAGTATGGGTTCGTAACTTTCTCATCTCTCCATTGTTATTTATCCTTGTTGCGAACATCTTGCGGATTATGTTCTCGCGACTACGATTAGACATGATATCACTCTCCATCATCGATATAACACACTTCTAATTTACGGATGATACTGCCATCATCACCCGCGTGCATCCTATAAACCTCAAGATTGTAATGTTGTCCTACACTTCTTCGGAGAAGTCTCGGGACTTAAGGTTAACCTTTTCAAATCTGAATTCCTTACAATCTCCATACATGATGATTTTGTGCGGGCAATAACCATTATCTTTCGATGCGATCGACTTACTTTACCTATCCAATACCTTGACCTACCTCTATCAATCAAGAAACCTTCCGGAACAACTTTCACCTCCCTCATTACTATTGTCCAGTAGTGGTAGGAGGGATAGGCCAACCGGTGCCTATTTGTAACGGGCTACACGGTTTTGACAAATTCGGTCCTTAATGCTCCTCCATTGCACTACATGTAGGACTTCATGCCTTTTCATTGGGTATTGACGGTAATCTGAAAATTCACTAGGTGATACCTTTAGAGAGACACTGATAAGTCTTTCTTGGGCGGCCAATGTCAAATGTCGTTGCAGATAGTCACCCTTCTAGAGGAATTTGGTGGATTAAGTGTCACCGATCGCTTCTTGCAGAACATGGTGCTCATTCTCAAGTGGCTTTGGGTAGCATTAGCCGATAATGAATCCTTATGGTTGAAAACCCTGAGTTGTCTTGGGATCATGCTACACCGAGGAGACCTACCATCTTTGGCTACACGTACCTCCCACTTTATTAGAGATCTCCATTCTCTTTTCTTCATCTTTCATATGTCCATCGAGCTGGATGAATTAGAAATGAAATCCAATTTGAAAGCATACGTTCAGATATCTCAAATATCAATGATAATAATGATGATGATGGAAAAATACTAATACTAACAATAAATAAATTAAAACTAATAATAATAATAAATAAATAAATACATAAAATAAAAATAAATAAATATGATAATGATAATGACGATGACAATAATGATAATAATAATGATAATGATGTTAATAATATGCTAATAATTATAGTAATACTAATAATAATAAAAAAATAGTATAATAAACCTAAATTGTAAAATGTATTTTGAAATCCTTTTAAATCCTAAGATCCTAAAATTTAGGAACTCAAAAACTTAGAATCTGAAATTTATAACTCTATTATTAGACTCTTAACTCCTAAATCATAGATCTGGTACATGAATCGTCGTCTTCCAAGCGCTCTTATCCAATGCAAGATCTTTGGATATATTGCATTCCTTCAAATCTCTTTTTACTGCTTCTTCCCATGTCAATCTCGGTCGATCTTTTCCTCTTCTTGTGTTTTCATGACGACTTATAATATCATTGCGTACTGGTGCCTCAGGAGGTCTTTGTTGGATATGACCAAATCGTCGTAAACGGTGTTGGAATAATTTCTCTTGAATTGGTGCTACGGTGCTAACCAAGTTTGTCTCGTATATCATCGTTTCTGTTTCGATCTCTCCTTGTATGGCTGTGTATTCAACGCAACTTGTCCCGTATATCATCGTTTCTGATTCGATCTCTCCTTGTATGGTTGCGTATTCAACGTAGCATTCACATTTCAGCTATATTCATATTTTGGATGTGTTGTCATTTTGTAGCCCAAATAAGTTGGGGTAGGCTAGATATAAAACAAAATCTGAAAGTATAAGATAAGAGATCTCAAATATCAATGATGATAATGATGATGATGGAACAAATACTAATGATAATAATAAATAAATAAATACGCAAAATAAAAATGATAATGATAATATTGATGACAATATGATAATAATAATGATAATGATGCTAATAATATTCTAATAATAATAGTAATGACAATAATAAAAAAATAGTATAATTAACCTTTATTATAAAATCATATTTCTAAATCCTTTAAAACCATAAGATCCTAAAATCTAGGAACTGAAAATTTGAAAACCTAAATTCTATAACTCTACTACTAGATTCTAATAATATGATAAAATAATAGTAATATTAATATATATATATATATATCAATAATAATAATAGTAATATTAATATAATAATAATGTCAAAAAGGAGCAATGGCTCTTTGGCAATTTGGAAAGCGACTTTGGACGATTTTTGAATTCTCCAACGAACTGACACCACCCCTCCGACCATCTTAGCAACGCTCCCTTTGATCATCCCAGTAATGCTCTCTTTTCTTTATCGACCACTCTGTGTCCTCGCGCATCATATATCCCTTGGAGATACTTCAACATACACACATAACGCCACATCGCACCCTACAAACAACGTCCTCCTTATAAATTAAGGAAGCCAAGGCAGCCTCGACCCTACTTTCGCATCCAACACCACAAGCCAACTCACCCTATAATGACACCCCCCTTTATCTAGGCAAACCACTGACACCATCAACTTGCTACCCGCTCCTCCGCACCCTATATGCTTTCCTTGGTTGTCCCTTGTAGATGTTGCATTCATTATTGGTTCTATGTTTGTTGTCCTGGATGAAGAAATATGCGAATGTGAATGTTGATGTTGGTTGTGAGGCGCTTTATGTTCGTTGTCACCATACGAGCCATTTAATTAGGAATGCTCGCTTTGAATCTTAATATCGCTTATTCCTAATCGGTCAAATCGCTTAGGTAGATTAACCCGCTTCCATGGGATGATGCATGTGCCACCTGAGAATTTGTCCGCTGTCCCTTTTCATAAAAAGTGTTGGTTTATTTTGGTTAGGTTTTCTATTACACAAGATGGTAATAGGAATGCCTGCATGTAGTGCAAGGGTAGTGCATTTAGTACGGTGCTCGTGAGCATAACTCTACTAGTTGGGGACAAATTTTTTCCCATCCAACCTATGTATTGTTGTTGAACTTCGGAGATCAGGGATGAGAATGTTTTTTTTTTTGTTGTTTTTCTAATGGGGGAAGGCCTAGGTTGGTAGTGGGTAAGTTTAGTCGTGGTCATTAGATTACGGATTCTATGATGGGTTATAGGTCGTTGGGAATTAAAATTGGGATGTATCCACTTTTCGTCAAATTGATTTTGAGGCCGAGGTTTCCCTAAAGACATTTAATATGGTGTGAATGACTTTGAGGTTCTTCACATATTAGGGCATAAATATGGTTGTATCGTCGGTAAATTATAGCACAGTTGTTTGAATGGTTGGCAGTGCTATCAGCGAGTCGCTTGCTTTCCGGATGATGGCCTGAAATGTGTCAGCCGCTAGGATAAATAATAAAGGCGATGGTGGGTCGCCTTGTCTTAAACCACACTGATGGTAAAAGGTATTTCCTTGGGTTCCATTGATCTTAATATGCGATGTGGATGAAGTCAATAGATTCTTTATTCATGATATTGATAGTGTTGGGAACCCTCCTGACTTCCAATAGGAACTTCCATGATAGCGTGTCAAAAGTTTTGGAAAAGTCAATCTTGAAGAAGACTGATGATATGTAATTTTTATGGAGATAGGCCATTGGTTCTCTTGCTGAGAAAAAAGGTCCGCATCAATTGTATCCTTAATGAAGGTTGTTTGGTTTCGGTGTATTAGGCTCGGGAGAAATGGTTGTAATTTGATGGCAAGGATTTTGGTTATTATTTCAACGGTATCAATAGTATGCTTATCGGGTGAAAGTTATCATTTCGGTGTCAGTTTTCTTAGGGATCATGGTTATGTGTGCCTGGTTTATTCACCATAGGTCGTCTGTTATGGTAGAAATCATGAACAACTTGAAGGATTTTGTCCTAGTGTATGTCCCAATAAGTTTGAACGAATTCAATTGGGAAACCATCTGTTCTCGTCATTTTGTTTTTGGGCAGATCAAAGACTTGTTTGATCTCAGGCAGGGTGATTAGGTCGATGATTGGGCGTAAGTGGTCAAACATGGCAATAGTGGTTTGGTAGAAAGCTCGTGAGGTTGGGCTTTAGTGAGCTAGAGTGTTTTGTTCTTAACAAGTTCTTATAGTGATTGCTAAACTAATTTAGGATCAAAGATGTTTGCGTGACAAGTGCTGGTGATTGTTGGTGGGCTATTTGGTAATGTGGTTAATCGTGGGATGAAGTTGATCATGTGTTTAGCCAATATAATTGTATGAAAGTATTTGATGTTTTGATCGTCTTTTTGTAACTAATGCAGACCTAGGCGTTGTTTTTTTTATTTTTTTAAAGTAGTAGGTTAAATTTTGTATTAATCAAATAAAAAAATAGTTTACATAATAAGGGAATGGGAAATAGAGATAGATTGAAAAAAGAAAAATGAAACGCTTAATTCTATTACATTCAACAATGCTATTTAGAGTTTTGACATTTTGTACAGTGAACGTCGCACCTCAACGCCAATTAAGTCTCATCTCGTTGAAGATGTATTGATTCTTTGTAATAGGTGTTTAGAGTGGCAAGATCACGCATGAATAATAAGAGATGACTCGAAGTAGTGCATGGTATCTACAAGTAGTGTAGTGTTTTTGTCTATAAGCATTGATGTATGCAGTTCGGCAATCAAATCCATTTGAGAAGTAGAGCCTTGTTTTGCAATTACAGGTCAATTATGCCCAGTCCACCATTACTCTTGGGTAAAGTGATCTTCGGCTAAGCAACTAGACAGTAGCCGTTGGAGTATAGAAAATGTCTAGTAGTTTTAGTGATTTGCTTGATTTCCCATTTCGAATGAAGGCTGCATGTAGTGAAGTTGATCTGCATTTAAAATCGAATTGGTCAAAATCATTCATCCTGCCACGGAGAGATTTTTCCATTTGAGTCCTCCATATCTTTGTTGTACATTTGCTAGTAATGCTGGATGGGTTGATTTTGGTGTTTTCTTAATGGTCAATGGAAGATCCAGGTATTGTCACGGTGATGTCAAGGGGTTCAATTTGAGTAAGGATGCTACGGTGGGGACCATGTCCAAAGGGATCTCAATGGTAGGAAATCGCTTTTGGTTTGGTTAATTTTCAATCATGAGACTTGAGCAAATGTTTCAAGGGTTGCCATTATTAATTTGATGTTTTTGGCATGCGCTGGTGTGATATTGGTAGTGTCATCCGCAAAATGTAGAAGGGAAGTCCTCATCATGTGTAAGTCTATGAGATCATCCCTAATTTGTTTATCATGGTCCGAAGAGAGTCCACTGACAGTCAATAGTGGGTCGCCTTGACGCAACCCTTTTCTATGATAAAACGATCGTCTTTTGAGTCCATTTATCTTGAGGAACGAGGTGGATGAGATGAGGAGGCTACGCATCTATACTATCCATAGGGGAGGAAAAACTCACTCTAAGTACTTTGAGCAAGTAATCCCATGAGATGGAATCAAATTCTTTTTGAAAGTTGATTTTCATGAGGTGGACGGGATTTTATTTTTGGCTAAATGACATAAAAGCTCTCTGGTGGAATAGAAAGACTTAATTAGTTGGCGACCTTCGATAAAGGCCGATTGGTTGCTACTAATCAATGCGTGGAGGCATGGTTGAAGTCTTGTGGCTAGAATTTTCGTGGGGATCTTGGGGACAGCTGAGGGGATACCGATTGGTATGTAATTTGATAGAGATTCAGGGGTTGTTAATTTTGGAATCAAGGTTATATATGCCTGGTTGATTCGCCATAAGTCAAGTCTATTGTGATAGAATGTTGTGACATTGAGTGTAGAGCCGTGATCGTTCAAAGGATGCTACTTCGCTTAGGGGAGTGTGGACTAGTACTAACTCGAATGCAGAGGCTAGAGTGAGAATTTTCTTGGGGACACTTGAAGTGAGGCAGCAAGTCAGATAGTTTCACCCACACTTCATAGTTGAGGGCTTGTTCCAGAGAAATAGGATGTAGTTTTGCTTATTTAGCTCGGTGTCGCTTTCAAATTCTCCTACTGTTGGGCTATCCTTACATCTCGCTCAGACGCAAACCAATATTTAGATTGACCAATTATACTATTGGAAATTGAAAATCCTTTTTTCTACTCGTCATGTTTGATTTTGTTGTGCTTCATAATATGCCATATTTGCATTGGGACCAAGAAGATAAAACAGTGTTGCATGTACATGTTAGAGGTAAGATGACCACAACATCTTAAGATGGTCATCTACATTTGCCGTGACGTTATATTTGTTTTATTTTCAATGTCAATCCTCATTTTCTTTCCTCTTTTAGGTACATTTTGCGTTGATGAAGCTTCTCGGCAATAAATACATGTTTGTCTGGTGAACACAGTATGGAAAGATAAGGACCTTTTAAATTTTGCCCTTCAATTTTTCATTGGGCCTTCTTTGAAATTATCACGGGTATGGTGAACACAATATAGAAAAATAAGGACTTTTTAAATTTTGCCCTTCTATTTTTCATTGGGTCTTTTTTTAAAATTATCGGGGCTATGGTGAACACAATATGGAAAGATAAGGAGCTTTTAAATTTTGCCCTTCTATTTTTCATTGGGCCTTCTTTTAAATTATCAGTGCTACAAATTAGAATGTATTTTTTGTTCGTAACGTTTTTGGGATCATCCACCATCACAAACATTTTTTAAATAAGTGCTTGTGGTTTTGCAAGAGAGGAATAAATATATAAATTTGGTTTGAGTGTTCAAGTTTAATATTTAAATTACTCCTTTTCTTTTTAAGTTTTCAATTTGCAAGAGTAATATTTAGAACTTCCATAAATAGAGAGTATAACAACAACTAAAAAAAAAAGAACTTGAAAAGCACAAATTGCAAGTAACTTACAAATTGAAGTTTATTGTCTTTTCTCATTATTTCTAGTGGAATAATTTTAGAAAATTCTATATTTGATGCATCAGTTCCAAAGAGGTATTCTGCCCTTGAGATATTATACGTCCTTGCTCTACATTGAGAAAAAACGAGCACCTCTACTCCTTTTATTTGCCTTATAGTTACTTCCTGTTTTACTTGGGTACTATAATCCTTAACAAAATATTCATCATCAATGATGGGAGCTGACAAGAGTACTACAAATTGGAATGTTGGTGAAAATTTGTTAGTTATGATGGTAAGCCATCTGCATAGTATTTTGTTTGACTTACTGCTTTCTTATTAGTTGACATCTCTGTTGATGGAAGCTGGCCCTCAATATTTCAAAATGGAATGCTGATGGATAAAAATTGCTTATCATGGCGGTAAGTTAGTAGTCTTCTTGATATTTTGTTTGATTATTTTAATGCACTTTCTCACAGTAATGTTGGGAAATTTGTAATTTCTGGAATTGAAACATATTTTGGTTAAAAAAGAAACATATTTTTCTATTTTTTCTGTCGGTTCATTCAATCAAAACAGATTATGATGACATATGCATACTGGGAAACAAAGCTTACTCAAAGGCTGGTTGTTTAGTTGAAAAAAATTCATCAGGAAATTCAATTATGTCTCGCATTACAAGTTTTGTGCAGTATTTTGTTTGATTTTTACCAAGGGTTGCTGCTACAAAAAGACGGCATTTTTTAGGAAGATGTGCCTTTTACAGAGATATTACTATTTCACAAAGACAACACGCTCTCCTCTAGCAACAACAACAACAACAAAACCTTTAATCCCAAATAAATTGGGGTAGGCTAGAAATGAAACCCAATCGGAAAACATAAGATCAAAGATTTCAAATATCAGTGATAATAATGAATATGATGGAAGAAAAAGAAAATAAATAAATATAATAATAATAATTATATATAAATAAAGATGATAATGATAATGATAATATCCTAATAATAGTACAAAGTATTAAAAGTATGAACTCTCCTCTAGAGTTCTAAAATTTATTCCAAGTATGAAATTTAAGAAAACATTTGACCCTGCAATTGTTATTCAAGAATGTCTTTACACAGGCTAGAAATATTGGGCTGCTAATGTTTTTTTTCTTATGTATTAACAAAAATATCTCTAAGATTGTTGATATTTAGGACCCTGTACGAAGTAGTACCAGTACACCTGTCTTTGCCCCGACCTGTAATAAGTATCTAATGTGCCTTACTTGAATTGAATACCTTGATTGTTTCAAGGAAAGAAGCAAAACTAATTTGATCTCTTTGTTGATTCTACTGGAACCTAAGCCCTAGTGTATAAATTGGATCACAATTTTTTTTTAAAGTCTTGTATGCTGTACCCGCCTTCTTTATATGAATTGCATTAGTAAAAGTATACTAGATGAGCTTAAGGAATAGTGGTGGTTCATTGATGAACTGTTCATATTACGCTATGTATTGTTGTTAGGATCAAGTTTGGAGGAAAATAAGATTAAACATCTTTGTCTTACTTGTTAATGGCCTATCACTTTTTGTCTTTTCAGGTGACTTGCTTTAGCAGTTTTTGGTGATTATTTTTAATAGGATGATAAGGAAGATTCGTGGGATGATGACTTTGAGTTGAACACTATTTTACAGGTTTGTCTTTGAATAAGGAAAATGATAATTTTTATTTCATACAAGGTATGCCTTATTCCTTTTGTCTAAATAAATTTTAACTTTTATTGAGCTGCTTTGGTATTTGCAAATGGCGGTTATTGCTCAGGAGGAATGATTGTACCAATACAATACTATTTTGGTAGTATTATATATTTTCCTGTTTATGAGTTCTAAGGCAGCTTTGCAGAAATCATCTTCCTTCTAGCCAAGTTTGGTCCTAATACGTAGTACAAGTGGATAATGCAAAGTAAGTACTCTCGTTTTGACTATTGAGATTCAAGGTTTTTTCTTTGATTATTGCAAAAGTAGTTCATTAGTTACTTAAGCTCGCTCCTTTCAATTAAAAACATGGGGATAATGGGTAAAATCATAATGAAAATTCTTCTCCTGTTCTAACGAAGGATCTGAAGATACATTTTGGTTACAGGTTTCTGGGCCTCTTGATCTCTTTGCTAATGTTGAAGCACTTAAGAAGGATAATCAGGTACAACTAGTAGCAATTTGTTGCTGTTAAGGTCTTGGGTTTCTTACTAAAGGTGTAGCGTACAAAATTGTACAAAATTTCTTCTTCACGAGACTAATTAGAAGCGAACTCTGATTAGTTATGTATGATAAAGACAGCTTTATTCAAACCATCCTAGTCTGTCATCTTGTTTATGGAATCACAGGTATGTTTTTCATCCTTTCCTGTATTTTCGTAGTATTGTTAAAATTTGCATCTATCAGAATTTCAGCATTCCCTTTGGCCCAATCGAATGAGAGTACATGCTAACGTCTGATCCCAATTTCGTGCCATTATTTCAAGGTACATTCTTACCTTATGTTAGCATTAGATTTATATATTGTTTTTATGCCTAGAAAAGTTTTTATTTTTTTGTCATCTTGATATTGATGCAAAAACTTCACCTACTTTTTTTATAATCCTGAGCTAATCATAAATTTAAACATTTTTTCCTGATCTGTAGTCGCACATAGTTGGGCTTTTAGAGTTTTAAACAAAGGAGAGATCTTTTTCTAACTTTGAAATCTGTAGGTGCGGAGGGTGTGCAGCTTGTGTAGGATGGTCCTCGAACCATGTAAAGTGCATGATGTAATATTTAATTATTTGTTCCACTCGTATGTAATGTATCAATGTGTAATGTCCTGCCCCCTTTTGTCAGTTTGTGTGTGTGGTTATGCTGGTTGAAATGTTTATTTTTTTTTTCTTTTTCATATGGGTGTCTTGGGTGTTTTTTCGCAAGTGGCAGATGTGGGATGGTGGTGGTCGCGTAGGGTGCACTTTAGTATTAGTATTTGCGTTAGTTTCCAGTAGAAATGAGCTATGATTATTAAAGCATTAGTTCCAGCCAGAATAAACTGGCCGAAAATTAAAACAGGGTGGACCAATTTTTAAAACTTAAAATTGGGGTCTCATTTAGAAGGTATACAGTGGTAGAGGTTAAAATAGTAAAATAGGTAGGCCCATTTGAGAGGTTCACAGGCCGAAATATAAAAAGGCCGGAAGTTATATAAAAAGGCCCATTTGAGAGTTAGAGTTACTGGACCGAAGTAATAATAGAAAGGCCCATTTAGAAGTTATACAGGCCGGAATTAATAATAAAGTCCCATTTGTGAGGTTTGCAGGCCGAAATTGAAAATATATAGGCCCTGTAAGAAGTTAAACAGGGCGGATAATAGTTGGGCCCATTAAGATGTTATACAGGGCCCATTTAAGAGGTTTACAGACCTAATAGTTGGGCCCATTAAGATGTTATACAGGCCGGAATTAATAATAGAAAAGCCCATTTAATAGGATTACAGGCCGAATTGTAAAATTTGTTAGGCCCATTAAGAAGTTAACAGGACGCAAAATTACATTTCAACACAGAAAGAGACCGTTTATATAACATTTGTGACCAGATGGTTAATTTTGTTGGACGTAATTGTCAACTTTGAAGCTGATTTATAAGCCTAGTAATTTCCCTTTGGACCCATTTGGGGTGTAGTTCGCTTTCTGATTTATTAGATATATTAATATTTAATAAGCACAACTACCCAAGATATTGCACCAAAACCTCAAACAATCGATAAGCCAACAAAACGAAAAACCACAAATAACTCAACAGTTGAACCAACAATTCAGTCCACTTGCCACTCAACAGTTGAACCTTAAAAAGGCACAACATATCAGACATTAAAGATTGCACAAATTACATCATATCAGACATCAGACATTAAAGATTGCACAAATTACATCATATCAGACATCAGACATTAAAGATTGCACAAAACTGCATTTTCTATATGGCATTGATTAACTCACAATTGCTGGCTTTCGATGAGGCAATGATCTACAAATTCACGCACTGGCACAATATGAAACTATAGCATATAGCAAAAGTGCATACCGTCTAAACAAAAGGCATTACAGATCCAAACTTATGCAAGTAAAAAAGTAGTGCTCGCACACAGAAAAAAAAAACAAAAAGAAGCAAAATTAAAACCTACTGATTGGTAAGACGATGGCAGATTGGCAATATTAGAAAAAAAAAACAGTCACATAGCAGGTTTACCTGAATATTATAGTAGATGAGATTTGGTGTGCCATAGGGTCGTGTGAAGATAAATTTTTCCTGTCCTGGACTGATATCATACAATAAAAAATAATAATATTTTGATTTTGATCTAAACCCTAATTTTCCAACAAAACACAATAATTGGAGATTTTGCCCCAGTTGAGAACAAAAAATATTCAACATGGACTAAATACTGGTTGAACTCGATCCACTAACATCTTCCAATATTACCTATCCGAAACATCTTAATTTGTACGAGTAACCCCCCAGTCATCAGTGTCTTGATTGACTTTAAACTAGACAATGTCTTTACTTTGTCACTACTTCTAAAACAACAATTTTAAATGTACAACATTTCATACATTGTAAGAAATGTCACTCATAAATTAATGTCTAGTTAACTAACCCTTAACTAAAATTTGCTTCTGACCTTGTAACATAATGAGAGCGAAAAGGGCGATTCCTCGGCGATTCAAGAATCCTACCGTTAACATAGGTCTCCCGTTCCCTCTCACTGTCGGTGCAACTGCCCATTCTCGCCCTCAAGCTGTCACCGTTCACCGCACCCTGAGTCACCCCTTGAAGAGGATGGGTCGCCGGCACCTGATCATGTCGGTGGATGGCTGGGCCACCTACATCTCGAGCAAGTTCCTTAAAATTAACAATTGTACACATTACCCTTCACCCATGATACGCCAAGTCTATTCCAACCCCCGCAAACCAATTGGCCCACCCTATAAAAGCTCCCGCAGAGAACAACAAAGCAAGTCTAAGTTCCACCCACACCCCCTCTCTTACCTCTCCATGGCTCTTACTAACCCAAAGCAAGGATCACCCTCACCGACACACAGGTCTCCCCCTGACCATGCTCACCCCAACTATCACGCCACTCGCTCCCCTAACTCTAGACTCTCCTTCCCGTACCCCATCCCACGGCGTCTCACAGGACGACATCGACCCCCGCCACACATAGCGACATACCTACACAACAACCCGCGGGCCTGGCCATATGCGACAGCATGCCTAGCCACGGACCATGACCTATCTCGCCTAAAACGCACTGCTACGCAATCACAATCGCAATCGAACCCCCCTACCCAGATGCCCCAACTACTGGCAACTAAAACCAAAAGCGGTTACCCCTTCATGCATCCCATGCAACACCCACAAGAACTATGCAACACCCACAAGAACTGCACCAGCCACCAACCGCAAACCCTAAACCGCGTTCCCCTGCACACACGCCATACAGATATAGGGCATCGCTCAACCAATCTCAGCTAGCCAAAGTCGTCACCTGGCTCCCTTGCCCCCAACCCCGTCCCACCCCTATTGGGAAAGCAGATGCTTCGACTGCTTCGCTTACGGCCACAAGAGTAACAAGCGAGACTTTGCCCCCTTCATGCATCTGACAGGGACCTACCCCCACAACTTAAACCCAAGGGTACCCTCAGGGAGGGGGATCTGCCTAAGAACAAGCCTTCCTCGATCAATGTCTTCCTTCATGACAACTCTGCTCTCTCTCGTGAGCTAGACCGGCTGGCCGAGGGGTACGTGATTGATGCACGCTTTGTGTCGAACCACTCTATGCAATCTCTTAACCGGAGTCTCTCCCATGCTCTACCGAGACAAACCAAATTTGAATTGTCTCACCTCTCGACTACTTATTATTACATATCGTTCAACTCCAACCTAACTGATGAAGATTACCAAGCTACTTTCAGGGAACATCTCACGCCACAAGGTTACATCTCCTTCATGTGGTCCCCTGCCATCAAGTCCTCGGAGCACGGACTGGAGTTTAAAGTCTGGCTGGACCTAGTAGATCTTCCACCACACATTTGGTCCCTGGATGAGTTGGCTGTGGTCTTGGCCTCGTTTGGCCTCATACTGGCCCACTCCCCACTGAATAAGGTGCCTTCATTTGAGAGGTTGCACCTAGTCATTGCTACGGACAACCTATCCCTCATACTACATAACATACAGCTCTTTCTTCACTATCGTATCTCAACTGTGCCGATCATAGAAGTTAGTATCTTACGATTCGATACGATTCACACAGTTGAAGATACGAATCAATACTTTGTATCGGTGGAGAAAAGAATCGGAAGAATCGTTGCAGAATCGTTGCCGTATCGCGATTCGAATCGTATCGCGAGATACAATATTTTTACGATACATCATTTTTTTATGAGTCATGAACGACCTGGTACGATGGAATTGACCAGAAATGTGTTCGACCTTGAGACGTGAACTCGCGATGTGGCTTTGAGACTTTGACCTTGAGACGTGAACTCGCGATTGATTTTTATCTGACACTGTGAAGTCGTAATATGAAATCGGAATTCGTAAATATCAAAGGTTCAAGGGAGGAGACGATTATGACTTGTAGGGACCACTGTCAGAAACTCACATTGTAATAAAAAGCATCTGTTTAGAGGAGTTAAGCTTGGGACGTGCACTTATAAATATTTCACCCTTAATTTTTTTTTTCAGTTTTAGGTTGAGTAACATTTAAATTTCAATGAATTATTTTATAATTTTTATTTATTTTTTGGTACTTTTAATATATTATTAATTATTATTTAACTTTTATTTTTAAATACAAAATAAGTGACAATATAAAACTAAATAATTTTCTAATATACTAAATAAAAGATTATTATATTGAATTTATATGCATTATATAAGTTTGGCTTTCTATAATTTTATTTCATTTCTTATATATATATATTGAATTTATGTACGATTGATTGAAAAAAAAAAAGTAATTTTGTAATTATTTTAAGTTATTGACTAATAATTTGTGCTATTTCAATTATTGTATGTCTATAATAGTAGTTATGCTCATATGCTTAGCTCATATAGTGCATGTAGTGGTGCTATTATAATGCATAAATGAAATAAAATGCTATAATTATAATGATGTTCAAATAAAAAAAATCACTACATGATCTATTTAATTGTTTTAACTCATATTATGACAAATTTAATGTATCTTAACGATACGATACGATACGATACACGATACGATACAAAATGCAACGATTCACGATACGAATTACAATTCAACTTCTATGGTGCCGATAGTAGCGCTCAGCTGGACACAAGAGGCCACCCCCTTTGAGAGCATTAAGGACCAACATCGGCGGAGGCAGATTATGAGAACATGGCACAAGATTTATGGGCAAAAATGGAGGTAGGAATAAGGCGGTCCCCTTCATCATCCTCGAGCGGATTTACATGGCCGGAGCTCCCGCCCTCCCCAGTCCTGTTAAATTAGACTACCGTGACCACCGAATCAAGCCATGTCTTGGTTGAGAAAGACATGCTAATGCAGCTCTGCTTTGGTCAGCCTTCCAACGTGATGAGAACAATCCTAATGAACCTCATTGGCAGGTAGCACAAAAACCTACTGGAGAGCTTCGGTCCTATACGAAATGGAGGTAATAGATCAGGGGCAGGCCCATCAACCCATGTAAATCTGCCAACATTCCTCAACTACCTCTGTACGGAACAAGGAGGTTGCCAATAGCAGTAGGCCATCATACCCCTCGGGCTCCCCCCAGATAACGGCCACAACTATCAAAGGTTCGGCTAAGGAGTCCTATCAATCGGATAAGATGGCGACAGGCCGCACAAGGCAGAATGATGTAACCGGCCAATGTTATCTGGGCCCTACCAAGAAGCTTTCTAAAGGGAAAACTAGCCCGACCCAACTACAAAAAACAGTCCCTCACACTAATCAACCAGGTCACCAAGCCTTCAGGTACTCGGCCATCTTTGGGCCATGTTGGCTCCCCCTCGGCGCTGCAATGGAAACAAAAGGACAAGGCCCAAAAGGCCTAGCCGGCCCGCGGCCCAGGTGGAACCCATTCAAATGAACACGACCTCGGTAATAGTCCCCGAACCCTACAGCTCGCCAGCCGATAGGCCCTCTGCCACGTATCACCCAGACAACCTAATATCAGGCCTCTCCTCCACTGCACATAACAGCCCAAGGCCCTGGAACATTGACCAATATGGGACCAACATGAATGACGTGTTTTGATCGGTAGATAAGGTGTTGTACGCATTGAATTTCGTTTTTGCCCATGTTTTTATCTCTTTCTCGACTTTTCTAAACTTTTTGGTGGGGTTTTACCGCATGATTATTAGTTACCGGGATTATGGTCCAAGCGGAGTTCACAATTTCCACTACTTCTCTGTATTTTAGCCGGTGACGCTCGAAATAAAAGCTTATGTAAGTACTACAGTCAATTTGTTTGAATTGCAAAAGCAGTGGGGCATGGTCTGAGGTTGTTCCTGGTAGATCCGCAAGGGACAGGATGCGAGATTATATGACGGCCCAGTGACTAGTTTTAGGTTTTGATTTTCTGCATGCTCTAGAACTGATTAAATCATAACGTATGGATACAAATATTAAGGTTTATTCATTATTTAGTTTCATATATGCGCATTTTATAATCATAACTAGGTTTGGATTCAACCATAGAAGTTAAATCATTATTTGTATTGTGAATTGTTGTATTTTGTATCATATGGCGTATCGTGCATAGTATCATAATGTTAAGATACATTAAATTTATCACAATATGAGTTAAGACAACCAGAACGCATTTTATTACATTTATGCATTATAATAGCACTATATGAGCTAAGCATATAAACATAACTCCTATTATAGACTATATAATAATTAAAATAACACAAATTATTAATCAATAACTTAAAATAATGACAAAGACTTTTGTAAGGCGGAGGGTAATTTCACCCAAAAGAAGAAATCAACATAGAATAAATCTAGCACTAAGAGAAGAAAAGACTTTGCATAGATGTTAGTATCATATGATATGAGATACGTATCGCACGATTCAGTAAGAATCAGAGGGTTAACGAGACAAATCATACCAATGTATTGCAAGCGCAATGAATCGCTAGAATCGCAATGATACAGATGAGTGATATGTGTATTGTATCAGATCGTAAGTATTTCTGAGTCGCAATCTGAGCCATCAGGAGTCGTCCTTTCCCTCGTTTACGCAAACTTCTTGCACGCTAAGAGAACCCTAAACAAACCCTTCACTGAGTCAACTTGTCGAGAGCTTAGAAGAGAAGAATGAATCGTTATCACCATGTGCCTTTTACTATTTTTCTTCTTTTTCATTTAGTTACAACCGAGCTTAGCAGAGAAGAAACACCGTCACTATCGTGAAGCATCACATGTTTGTTCACTTTTTTTATTGGAAGTTTCATTGAGAGATGAGAGTGCGCTTCATAAGGGAGGAGATAAATCTAACTTGTGGGGACCACATACTTTTAATAAATAAATATTTGTTTAAAGGGGAGTTGGACTGTGGTCCGTGGACTTGTCAAATTTTCATCCTTATTTTTTTGCGATTTTTTCTTTTCAATTTTATCTTAGTCACATTTAATTTTCAATGAAATATTTCATAACTTTTCTTTACTTTTATAACAATTATTGTTTAGATTTTATTTTTTTAATAAAAAATAAGTGAGAATATAAACCATATTGAACAAAACTGAATAGTTTTTTGTTATAGAACTTAATAAAAATTTATCTATATTGAATTTATATACATTATATATGTTTGCCTTGTAATATATATTGAAATTATATATGATTGATTGAATGAAAGTATTTTTGTTAATATTTTAAGGTATTGATTAATAATGTTTGTCCATAATAGAAGTTGTGCTCATATGTATAATGCATGAAATTTTATATAGTGCTAATACAATGCATAAATGTAAATAAAACGTTATATTATAATGATTTTCAAAAGAAAGTATTTATGATTGATTGAATGAAAGTATTTTTACTAGAGAATAGTTCTAAAGTCTCAAAAATTATTAATTGACCCCTTGGGGTATATATAGAGCATACATCATTCACTCGAGTCCTTATGATTACTTTATATTCTCAATTCGCTAATAAGTCCCTAAACTTATAACAAATACCAACATTTTTGTTAATATTTTAAGTTATTGATTAATAATGTTTGTCCATAATAGAAGTTGTGCTCATATGTATAATGCATGAAATTTTATATAGTACTAATACAATGCATAAATGTAAATAAAACGTTATATTACAATGATTTTCAAAAGAAATTTTTTTTAATACACGTTCTATTAGTTGTTTTAACTCATTTTAAGACAAATTTAGCGTATCTCAATTATATGATATGATATGCGATACACAATACAATACAAAATATAACGATTCACGATATAAATTATGATTCAATATCTATGAGACTTTGTATACCTTTTGACTGTCATTTTGCTGGTAAACATGCCTCGATGCATCCCATCCAGAGACTTGCAAAACCATATATTCTGTCCTCTATATTCTAATTATCAAATGCAAGGAGAAATAACAAGAAAGTACAAGATTTATTTGTAAATTTAGCACAATAATACTGTCAATGTTAAAAACCTATTCTAACACATATTAAAAATATAATCTAGAGAAAAACATCCTCAGAGTGAAATCAGAGTTAGGACATTAGTTACTAACAATTTTTCTTCAAGAACAAGAAGCCAATCAAACTTGAAAGACACAATTTTAGTGGTTATTCGAAATAGTACCGCAGAAAAACAAATTGAGGTTCACTTGTGCAAATGTCGACACCAAAATAAACTAACATTATCAAGGATATTTCAGACAAGTCGTGCACTGCAATATGAATATCTTAATCTAATAGTCAAAATATGAAAGTATTATGGATGATCACAAAACATTAGTTTTGTGATCATCTTTTAAATATTATGAGATTGACACCCCTATATCATGTTTTCTTTAAAAGATGATCACAAAACTAATGTTTTATTTATTTCTGGAAACTCACTTAGTAGCAAGCTATACATGACAAATATATATGACGTGAATATTTTAAGGACTTCCTTTATATTTGTCATATTTTCAAGCACATGAATATGCAAAACAATAAAGAAAGACATACCAAAGAAGAGTTCTGTTAGAGAACTTCAGCAGCGACTCAACTGCATGAATAACCATTTCAAATCAACATGAGATTAACAAGAGAAGTTTTGTTAAATTGAACAAAGATATTTTTGAGAAAATAGGATCTATTTGAAAAAGATGAAAGAAGAACTGACTTATAGAAATATTATTTGGTAGCTTATCAGGACATGAAATAAATGAAAAAGAATACATAGCACTGTAAGAAACAGATGTCACCGTTAGTGGCCTTCATATGTCAACCAAGGACCACTAAAATTGTAAGTTCCAGTTGCATGTTGTCTTTCACAAAGATGCTGGAGAGGATATTTATTTGCATAGATTTCACAAAGACAATTAATTTAGCTGAAAATCAAAATCAAATCAGAACCCACATGGTATACTAGAATTCCTCACAAGTCTCGACTGATCTTACACAACTGAACCTCAATTACCGGACAAAAGAAAACATAACAACACCTGAGAAATATATTTTAGCAGCAAAATAATTTATTAAATTCAAGGTAATGACCAAGAACTCAAGACATTATTATGATTTTCACTATATCTTCTCCTTTTAGCATTTTCAATAAAGTACAAAAAATATTGTTTGCCAAAAAGGTACTCCAAAAGATATAAAAAGGAAAATTAAAAGTAAGGAGCCATATGGTAGTATAAGCTATGTTCTTTGAGCATTTAAAACTTCCTACCTTTAGTCTCGAGCCTGATCTCGTGTATTAAGTATGCAAAATATCAGGACTCAGCTAATTTGTACATGCTAGGGTTATTATCCTGCACAATGAGACCCCATTTAAGGAAAAGTTTCTACCAGATTCAATTATTTGAAATAAGTGTCAACTCTTCTACCCAATTGTATCACAAGAAACTAAAATTACAAGCTTGACTGGGCACCAAATTCAAAGGACAAACAGATCTAAACTTGCATGTTCAATTGATCTCATTTCAATTTCCAGCGCACATACCTTTATTCCTTTCTTTCACATGTTGATTGGGGACAACCCGGCAACCTAGTAGTTTTTTTTTTTTTACTTTCTTTTCACATGTTGATTAGTCCATCTGACAAGTATTAGAAAATTTGCATAAAACACCTGAAGTTTGTTTAAAATCAACCCAGATGAACATTAAAACCATACCACAACAAAAGGAGAGCACTGGAAGTGATTGGTACCAATGTTGGGAGTTGACTATTTAAAACATCATACTAGAATAAATACCTGAGAACAACACCACAACCAAGATATTAAACTGATACCGACTGGTACCAAACCTAATTTTCACAAAAAAAACTTTAATTTAAATTTTAAACTTAATCTCAAGCATTAACAAAATAGAATCGAGAAAGACAGGAATAGCAAGAATACCATGGTTCCAAGAAATCCTTCCAATTCCATGAAGTCCATCGGTCAACACACTGCACATACTCAAATAAAGTAAGGAGATCAAACCCTAACTGGTTTGAAGAAAAAAATAGTGAAAGGAAGAGAGAATATTACTTTCATCAGCATAAGAACAGGTGTGACAGTAGCTTAGTCATTAATTTCACCAAGCATGCAAGATCGACATATATATTTGAATAGTTATGAAACATTCTTTGTCGCTTTGCATATCATATCTGCTTGGATTTCTACCAGAAGTCTTCATACACTCCAATTTGTATAATGCATAAAGGAACTACAAAGAAAGAATGAAACCGAGTTGAAGTCATATTAAGCTAAATACAAAATGTTGAACTCTATTACATGCTTTGGTTTGCTTCATTAGGCCATTAACTACATAAATAACTATTCATATCAGTAAACTACTAAATGACCTATTAATTAATTCAGCAGTGGACTTTAGTTAGCCTAATAATTAAATAGCTATTAATGAATTAATTCACTGTCAAGATAGGGTACGGATTCATACATTTCACACACAAATTTAAGCTTATCATCCAAACTACCCTACATTTTGCATACTAAATACATTGACCCTAACAGTGCCATTAAATTACAACAATCTGGTAATGAAAAAATAAAAAAAGAAGAAATATAAGGTGACTAGTGAGCTGAACAGTTGTACAAAATATGAATATCCCACAAAGGCGTTAGTTGCAGGTAATTGAAAATTAAACATGAATAAATATTTCATACCACACAGCTTGATAAAACTATAATGTATCATACTAAATTTAAATGTATTATCTCGAGAAAGCGCCTTATAAAAAAGACTAATGGAGCCAATTTCTGTTACATGAGAGAAGACCTCACATTGCCAAAAAAAAGAGTCAAAAGTAATTATCAGGATAAAAATAATTAACAAAATAATTGGATTTTCAGGGATAACTTCTGAGTACTTTTGTAAATATCATAGCTAAACCTAGATGACCCAGATTTAAAAAATTCAAATTCTCTCCTCTGTTGCATTATAGTAATGCTTTAATAGCTCAAACAAGAGAAATCATAGAGTAAGAAAAGTAAGAAAAGGGTATTCGACATTGAAGAATATAGTTAAAATAACCATTAGGATAAATTACTGTATGTGATGTATCTTTGGATGCATGTTCTCTTAATTCTTAGATAGTGGAC